>JAASGK010000028.1:0-61587 GCA_023334195.1 Globisporangium emineosum
AGATAGATAGATAGATAGATAGATAGATAGATAGATAGATAGATAGATAGATAGATAGATAGAGAGAAAGAGAGAAAGAGAGAGAGGTCTTGAGCTGATCACCCAACGCTTTGCTTTTGAAGTCGAGGTGTACTTTGTATTTCGTTCCACGTGAAACTACGGACACATGCTGATAACTCGGTTTCAAACGCAGCTCTTTGGTTTATCAAGCTATGCTCGAGTGTGTGCTATTGTCTCCTGCTTCTTAAGCTTCCGAGGCACCGCGCTCGCAATTGTCTTTCGATAACCTCCGTGCGCGATAAGAGGTTATATATACTGACTGGAACCTATCACTGCGCCGAGTATTGGCAGGCAAAAAATAAGCACTCGGTTTCTTTGTTTGCTAGTGACACGCTTCCTCTTACCATAACTTTACAGACTGGCTAGCAATGCGTTGCTCTATCAGTTGTCCTTCGCAGACAGCGCTGCGAGCGCCATGCAGCCAACCACACTCCCGAGAATTACATTCGAGTACACCATGCTGCTCTTCCACTCGCGCGTACTCTAGAAAGACGCCTCGGTTCGACGCGTACGGCGCTGGGTACGCCAGGTGCTCTTCGTCCGTGGGGGGCGTTGCTCGGTGCAGAAGATCGCCGCACCACGCGTCAATCTCGTGCGAGCCGTCACACTGATCAAGGAACTCGTAGATCGGCAGATCGCCGTAGGTCTCGACCTCTTCGCTCTCGCGCGAGGCACCTAGCATGTGGTATTTCTCGATCATTTTCTTGCATTGAGCCCAGACCGAGTACGCGACGTCCGTGGTATTCTCTGAGCTTTCCACAGCCAAGTTGTTGCCGCGCGTGAGCACCAATACCTCGTCTTCAGTGCCCTCGAGACACACGCGCACGGTGCGGACGTTGCAGTAGTAGCCGTTGAACTTGACAGCAAAGCCCTGCTCGAACGCCTCGCGGTGGTGTGTCTCGGTCACTGCAATGGTGTTCCCAACGATGAGTAGAGTGGTGAACACGACGCACGACGCCACCATCATCCATCGCCTGCAACCCCGCTTGGAAGGCGCGATCGAGGCGAAGACCCACAAGAACGCCACGCTGTCGAACACGAGCGCCGCTATGATCCAGTACGAAAACGCCGCAGTCGACCGGGGTGTGAACTTGTACTCGGTGTGCATGTCGCCGTTGTTGTACGAAGATGCGTGGACACCTATCGAGACCATGAGAAGCACGACCAAAACCCCCACGAGCACGTATGACAAGGCGTTGGACCCGAACCATCCGTCTCGCCCGCGCGCGTGCTGATGATACCAGGATGCAGACGCGCAGGCGGACATAAGGCTTCTTCAAACTGGGGGTGTGAGACTTGGGGGGCTTGAAGTACAATTTGAAAAGTGAGCCAGCCATTCCACCGCAAGGCTTCAAATGCAGGACAAAGACAATGCGTTTTCGAGCTGGATTCACTTGAATTGAAATGTACCCAGTCGCAACAGTGGGTATATTCCAGAAGTCCTGAAGCAAGACAGGTTCAGATCCGACTCAAATGTTCACGCCGCCTTTAATCAAAGGAATCACCGCCACCAGTCAGTTACTCAGTGCCAGTGAAGAGTCCATCAGAGGCGCAAGTTCGTCCAAATTTGAGGTCAATCGAATGCCTCAAATTTAGGATCGCTGCATAACAGGTAACATTACTTGTTAAACTGCGCGCTTGTTAAGTTTGTCACGTGTGTTATTAACAACACCTCTGATAAGTGTGATGGGCACTTTTGTGAACAAATCTTTCTTAACAAAGTGTTGTTAAATAATGACACCTCACCGTTGTTATGAACAATTTGTTCAAGAGCTTTCTGCCACCAGCATCACAGACAACAAGCACGAAGATGCCGTTCAAGACACCGAAATGGTGCGTTGGGTGTGCCTCATGAGCTGCGCCACTCGTACAGATCAATGTGCTAACACTCGCTCTTGTTGTTGCAGGGCTGCGACACCGTCGCGCGCGAACCGCTTCGCGAAGCTAGACGTCCTGAAGAGCGGCGAGCAGGTGGACCAAGTGGCCCTGGGCGAGCGCGCGTGCACGGTGTTGGGGCGCCGAGAGGACATCTGCGACTACGAGATGCCGCACCCGTCGATCTCGCGACAACACGCGGCGTTCGTGCACGACAAGGAAGGGCGCGTCAACGTACTGGACTTGGGCTCAGCGCAGGGCACGTTTGTGAACGACAAGGAGATCGACCCCGAGACGCCCGTTGTGCTCAAAGGTATGTTGAGTTTGAACCCAACATTACCATAGATTTGGAGATTTGTGTGGCCGTATATGTGGATATGCACATATGCTAATGATGGCATTATGTTGTTTATGCTTGCTGCGTGTATATGTATTTGAATAGATGGCGATGAAATTCGCTTTGGCGCGAGCACGCGAGTGTACATTTTCAGGAACCCAAGCGCCGAGAAAGAGAACAGAGACAGTGGAGACAAGAGTGAAGTGATGGAAGACGAGGAAGAGCTCGCGAAGCAGCTGCCGATGAGCTTTGGTACCAAGCAAAAGAGTAGTGATGACACGGCAGCAGATGCGAGAAAGAAGGTAAAGAACTGTGTGTGTTTGTTTGGCTATGTGAGCATGCTCTTGTGCATGAGGAAAACTAATGCGTTATATTTCCAACTGTAGAGAGAAGCAGAGATTGCAGCGATGACAGCGCAGATGCTCGCGGCGCCAGCCAAGTTAGAGAAGGAAGAATCTGCTGAAATAGATGCAAACGAAGAGAATGCGAGCCTCGACAAGAAGGAGCGCAGTGGCTCCAAGCCACAGGACGATCGTGGCGACGATGAAGATGGAGATGCCCCCGAAAGTGACTCTGATGAAGATGGCGATGACGCAAAAGACGACGTTGCATCACGCTACAACATCCCAATGTCCCACGAAGTCAGTCTCACAAGTCACGTGAAGGCGATCTCCTGCATGGCAATTGACGCCCCTGGTGCTCGCGTCGCGACCGGATCCATGGATTACCATGCGAAGCTCTGGGATTTCGCAGGTATGGCGCGCCACATCCGTCCCTTCCGCGATATCGAAGTTGACGACGGTCACCCCGTCATCGCAGTGAGCTACAGCCCGTCAGGCGATCGCCTTCTAGCTGCGACAGGCTCGTCTCAACCGAAAGTTCTCTCTCGTGAAGGTGTCGAAGAACTCCAGTTCGCGAAAGGCGACATGTACGTCATGGATATGGCGAACACGAACGGCCACACCCACACAGTCACAGGCGGCGCGTGGAACCCGAAAGTACGCGACCAGATGATCACGAGTTCGTTAGATGGCACGGTGCGTATTTGGAGTCTTGGCGGCAAGCAGACGTTCAAGAAGCTGATTAACACGACGGTGCTCAAGTTCAAGAGCAAACGAGGACGCCGCTGCGGAGTCACAACCTGTCGATACAACCTGGATGGCACACTGGTCGCTGGTGGTACGATGGACGGGCAGATCCAGTGCTACGATCCTCGAAAGACTTACGCTGGCGCCTCGCTCACGATCCGCGATGCCCATGCTGAGGGGACTGGTGACATGGGCATCTCGAGCATCCGATTCTCCCCTGATGGTAGGGTTGTTGCGTCTCGCTCGTGCTCGGATGATACTGTGAAAGTGTGGGATCTCCGCAAAACGAGTCAACCTCTGAAAGTATTCACGGGCATTGAAGGCGTGTTTGGGACGTCGAACGTCGCGTTCAACTCGAATGGCACGTGCATCGCCGCAGGTACAAGCGTGCGTCGTGGTCAGAACCAGAGCGGCAAGGTGCTCTTCCTGGACGTGCATACCCCCAACCAAGTGTCGCCGATTGCGAGCATCGACATGAAAGAAGACGAGAGCGCAGTGTGCGTCGAGTGGCACCACGGAATCAACCAGGTCTTTGTCGGCGGCTCCTCGGGGGCCGTGCGCGTGTTTTACAACCCGGCGATGAGCACGAAGGGTGTGCTTCTCAGCGCGACAAAGAAACTGAAAGTCCAAAGTCAAGATTCGGGCGCACGCATCGACGGACTCGGCAAAGTGCATAACCCGCACTCACTGCCAATGTACCGCGACGAAGACTCACGCAAGCGCAAGTTCCACAAGATCCGCTCGGACCCGGTCAAGTCGAAAGCGCCCGAGAAGCCGATCACGGGTCCAGGTATGGGCGGCAAGATCAGTGGAAGCACAACGTTTACGCAGTATTTCATGAGCAGCCACATCAAGAGCAGCTTCCGCGAAGAAGACCCTCGCGAGGCGATTCTGAAGTATGCGAAGAAAGCCGAAGACGCGCCGCAGTTTGTGGCGAAGGTCGAAGGAAAGATGGATGCGCGCTACGGACTCGCGAAGGAGACGCTCGAGCAGGAGAAGATCTCAAAAGAGGAAGAGGAGAAGCGTTTGCTGCATCATTAAAGGAAGGATCATTGAGATTAGCCTTCATTTGAAGATGACAGATTCCGATTCCCATGGATCCCTTCCATAGGTAATATTACATATTAGAGATAAGGAATCCCACGCTGCCACGTTTTGGCTGTCCAAAACGTATCCGAATATATCTAGTCTCCACCTTCCCATTTGCTGAAAATTTCAATTTCCGTCTCTGATTGGCTGAAAACAATGGAGCCAGATTGATACTGATGATACAGAGAGTGAGGGGGGCTTCATTTCATTTTGCATTTTCCAAAGATCATATCAGCGACGACCAAGTGAAGACGATGGCGAAGCTCAAGAGCGCCTCAAAGAAGAAAGCGGGGGCGACGCGCGCGCGCGCCACGCGTATCGACAAGGACGTGAAGACGACGCTGCGCCAGAGCCGCGTGCTCTCGTTCCTCTACGACATAATGTGGAGCTACCGCTACTTCAAGTACCTGGCGCTCGCGCTGCTGCTCGCGGACGCCGTGCTCGGCTACCTCATCATCCAATACATCCCATGTACGTTGTGTATGCGCTCTTTCTATATATATGTATGCGCATGTGTGGCTAATGTGTTATTGTTATGTGCTTCTGTAGACACAGAGATCGACTGGCGCGCGTACATGCAGCAGGTGGAGATGTTCAAGGCCGGCGAGCGCGACTACATCAACATCCGCGGAGACACCGGCCCGCTCGTGTACCCCGCAGGCTTCGTGTACGTCTTCTCGGTGCTGCACACCCTCACAGACGCAGGCACGAATATCCGACGCGCGCAGTACATCTTTTTGGGCTTTTACCTGATCACGATCGCGACGATGCTCGCGATCTACAACCGCGCGCGCGTGATGCCGCCCTGGGCGGTGGTGTTCCTCTGCGTCTCGAAGCGACTGCACTCGATCTACATGCTGCGTCTTTTCAACGACGGTATCGCGATGATGCTGTTGTGGATCGCCGTGTACCTGTTCGCGAGCCAGAAGTGGCGCATGGGCTGCGCGCTCTTCAGCTTCGCCGTGTCCATCAAGATGAACGTGCTGCTTTTCGCGCCGGCGCTCTTCTTCCTCTTGCTGCAGTCGTGCGGAATTCTGCGCACGGCGTGGTACCTGTTCATCTGCGCGAGCATCCAGGTACCGTACATGCGTTCTTACAAGCCGCTTGGTACATCGCTTGCTTCGTGGTTGTACAACATATCGCTCACTGTTGTTGCGAATTTATTTGAATGTGTTATAACAGATCATCTTGGGCTTGCCGTTCCTGCGCCACAACTGGTTCAACTACCTGCACAAGGCGTTTGAGCTCAGCCGCGTGTTCACGTTCCAGTGGACGGTCAACTGGAAGTTCCTGCCAGAGGACGTGTTTGTGTCCAAGGAGCTCGCGCTCGGCTTGCTCGGCGCGCACATTCTGTTTTTGATCCTGTTTTTGCAGAAGCACTTCAACATCATTGGCACGTTCCGCGCCGTGCTCTACAAGCCGTTTGCGATCTACGAGCCGTTCCCGATCCGCTCGGAAGTGGTCGTGACGTCGATGTTCGTGATCAACTTTGTCGGCATCGCGTTCGCGCGCACGCTGCACTACCAGTTCTACTCGTGGTTCTACCCGACGCTGCCGTACTTGCTCTGGAAGGCCAACATGCCGATGCTGTTCAAGATCAAGTCGCTGATCATCGCCGAGTACGCGTTCAACGCGTTCCCAGCGACCCCTGCGAGTTCGATAGTGCTCCAGCTCATGAACATGTTCCTGGTCATCTCACTCTACTTCACGGATGAGACGAGCCAGTTCGTCCCGTACTTGGACGCCGAAGCGCGCATCAACCTCCTTTCGTTCATCAACGAAGAGTGCTTTGACGGTGCGCGCCAGTTTGCGCTCTACTACGGCAGCGTCACGGAGGACCTCGCGGAGGGGGCCGCGGTGACGTCGATCGACGAGCGCGAGGTCGTTCTAAGTCTTCCGAAGCTCAAGCTCACGCTCGCCGTGGGCTTTGGTAGCAGCGCGCCGGTCACGAGCGAAGGGTATGGACGACAGGTGTTCAAGGTGATGCTCGCGGAGGCAGCTGAGGGTATCGCGGCGGGTGAGACCATGGGCTCGCTTATCAACAAGGAGTACACGGCCGCCCAGGAGCGCGAAGCCAAGAGCACGAGCGGCATGGCGTCGCTGCGTCGACGAGGACCAGGAGGCATTACCAATAGCCTACCGTAATTGGTGTACCCCTGCATCTGCCATTTAATCAAAACTTGATTAGAATGCATTGGAATTCTGAAGCAATTTACATGTATGAATTCTAGTTTATTCTAATCAAGTTCTGATTAAATGATGGTGCAGGGGTACACCAATTACGGTAGAGGTGTAAGTGCGTGGTGATAGAGAACAGAGAGATAAGCAGCTCCTGGTGCTTTTCAATAGCAACAAGCTTGGCCTCTTGCTTCTTCTGATGCTGGTGACACACTGCATCAAGCTGCACCACCGAATCGTACTTTATCAAGTTGAAAGACCTGCATAAATATATACCCTCGTATAGATGCTTCTGACCACCACTCCACTAATAATCTAATAGGTCTAATGACTACCTTCAATAATTAATAGCATTGCAGCTCAAACACCAATGACCTCTCATGCACATCACACACAACACAAAGAGCAGCAATCTCAGCAAGCATGACGGTGGCGCTGGCGTTCGAGTCGGACGACGGCTCGCGCGCGATCCAGACGACCGTGCAGGTCGCCGAGGCGGACGGCGTGCGTGCGGAGCACGTGGACGTCCTCTCCTACTACGAGATCGCGCGCACGGTCGCGCAGATCCGCGCGGGCGGCTACACGAACATCGCGCTGCAGTTCCCGGACTCGCTGCTCCCGGACGCGCCGCGCGTGCAGCAAGAGCTCAAGAACGGACTGGGCGAGCGCACCTACGACCGCATCTTCATCCTCGGTGACACATCCTACGGCAGCTGCTGCGTGGACGAAGTGGCGGCGCAGCACCTGTTCGCGGACTGCATCGTGCACTACGGCCGCACGTGTCTGAGCGCGACGTCCAAGATCCCGGTCGTGTACGTGTTTGGCAACGCGCCGATCGATGTGGACCACTGTGTGGACGTGGTCGCAGCGCGTATTGTCGACGCGATTGCGCCCGAGAAAGCGGTCGTGCTGCTCTATGAGCCGAGTTACAACTACGCGATGACTGTGATTGTGGCACAGCTGCAGAACCGAATCGGTGGGATGCGCAAGCTGTTGGTTGGTGAGATGACCACGTTCTACGATCCAAGCACACACGAAGGAACAGCACAGTCATCTAGTGCGTCGTCAGTGTTCATTGGCGGCCAAGAGGTCAAACTCGACCACAATAGAGAAGACACCGACAAGGACCAATCACAGCCAGCCATCACTCCCGAGAAGTATGCGATCGTGTACATTGGCGCCGAGTCCCCGCACTTGACAAGCATCCTGCTGCGCCACAGCGCGCTCGATTGCTACTCGTTCCATCCAGTGGAGCAGCGAATGCGCAAAGAAGGCGCGAGCGTGAACCGCGCGCTCATGCGGCGGTATTTCCTCGTGCAGCAGGCGAAAGAGGCGCAGATCTACGGTATTCTCATGGGCACGCTCGGCGTGTCCAAGTACTTGGACGTCGTGCATAGCCTTCAGAAGCTCATCAAAAAGTGAGTTGTACTTTCCCTGTCAGCTGTCATAGCTATCAACTTTGTATCTAACGAACGTTCTCTCTCGATGAACCTTTCACAGGAGTGGCCGCAAGTCGTACCTGTTTGTCGTCGGCAAGGTGAACGTGCCCAAGCTCGCGAACTACGCCGAGATCGACGCGTTCGTGCTCGTCGCATGCCAACAGAACACGCTCATGGACAGCAAGGAGTTCTACAAACCAATCGTCACACCGTATGAGCTGCAGCTCGCACTCTCAAGTACGGAGGAGTGGACGGGCGAGTACAAGACCGACTTCCGTGAAGTGCTGCCCGCGATCACAAAGACTACGCAGGAGCTGGACGACGAAGCCAACGACAGCAACGCGGACAGTGACGAAGACGACAAGCCCTACTTCTCGCTGGTCACGGGCACGTACAAGAACTCGGTGCGCGCAAACAGCTCCTCAGTGGCGGTGCAGAGTGAAGTGGACAACAGCGTGTCATCGACTGCGCTGCAAGTGAAGAACGAGCGAGCGGACCTGGTGGAATACCGAAGCGAAGCCGGCGAGTTCCTGGCGTCACGAGAGTACAGAGGGCTGGAGCCACGCATCGGCGAGACGCCAGCGCATGCTGCGGTCATGGGGACCACGGGTATCGCGCGCGGGTACACCCACGAGGGTTAATACGAGGTGGATTTCCTGCAGGTAATAGAGAGGATTCATATGCGAACCATGAACTGAAGGTACCTGAATGAATATGTCTGGCTTGGAGTCAGTAAGATATCATGATTCTCTCATACTGGACAATTTCAATTTTTTTTTTTTTTATTGTTTTTCTCGCATACAGGGCAATACGCTGGACCAGACCCATGCCTGCTTCACTTCGTTACGCTGTGTCCATACACTCAGTCGCTCCCACTCGTCACCACAGCCTTGCGACTCAACTCACTCAGCCTGCCAGGAATTTGTTGCAGCTACCAGCCGTTGTTTTCCGACACGTCACGGATTTTCCACGACCACGCGGCGAGCAGCATGCAGCCCACGGACGTGCCAAGAAACACGTTCGAGTAGAGCATGCGTCGCGACCACTCGCGTGTGTACTTGAGAAACATCTCCGGCTGTTGCGCGAACGGAGCCGGGAGCGTTTGCTGTTCTTCGTCAGTGATAGTCGTTGGGGTCGTTCGATGAAGCACGTTCGCGCACCACGCGTCCACTTCGCTTGACTCGCCAACGTCCTTGAGGAAACGGTAGATCGGCCCCGCCTCAATCTCCTTGTCACTCGGAGAGTCGTTCTCGTCCTTGTGGGATCGCCCCATCGCGTCGGCGATCACTTTTCGACACTGGTTCCAGATCGAGAGTGCTGATTCCGCCGTGTTACTCTCGGTTCCGTTGAGGCCCGTGGTGGCATTCCGTCCCATGAGCACCAGCAGCTCATCGTCATCGCCTTCGAGGCACACTTTCAGCGTGCGCGAGTCGCAGTAGTACTGGTTGAAGTTGACTGCGAACTCCGGTTTGAACGCCAGTCGCTTGGATCCTTGACCCGCGCTCAGCCCATTCCCGATGATGAGCAACACGAGGTAGATGAAGCTCAAGAGGTACATCCCCCACCGCGCACCGATACCCGCACCACCACAGAGAACTCCAAAGTGGGGTGCAATGATTATTGGAATAATAATCAGTAGCGAGAGCCCCCACCCATTGTACGACGACTCGGGCATGGGCATGAACGCGTACTTGGACGATATCGTGTCTGTGTCGATGAAGAAAGGCACGACGACGTACCACGCGATCGCGAGCAGCGGCGAAGCGATCGCGAGTGGGAACGACCAACAGAACGAGCCGAAGCAGCTGAAGACGCTCAGGTTGCAGCTTACATCCGACAGCCAGCTGCAGCAGCCACGACCAGTTCCGCCGCTTTCGATGGCGCCGTAGGGCTCTTGCAGTTTCTTGTCGTCTGTCGCAGCGTATGCCGCGGCGGTCGCGTCGTCACTGTCCTTGCAGAGCGGCATCTTGAACACGTTGGTCTCTTGCTGGTTCCTTTCTTTGTTTTGTGCTTGAAACTTGACAAATTGAAGAATGGCAGAATTTGGTGGCTGCTTGGCAGTGTCAACACTAAGAGCTGAGAGGATGGACTGGGTATATTCTTTCGCTGAACCTTTTTGCAGATCTCGCACACCTCTTCTTTTGTTGAAGTGCGAATGTGTACCCACCCACCGAAGGGAACTGGATTTCGAAGAGTTTGACACGTGATCCCGGTTGTAAACCGGTCGGTATACCGGTATTTCATTCCCTCAGCACAATAATATGTTTCAATGAATTTCGCGAACCTTTTGGCAACCTTGACTCAGCTTTCTCCGTCGGTCTTGATTCCTGAATCGATTGGCGAGATACCCCCTCCGTCTGCCCTCTGCTTACGGACCAAGAGCAGGCCCGAGTCCGCACCTGTTGAACTCCAGCATGTTCGTATATACTCCAGGGTGTATTGCTATCATACTGTAAATGAACGTGCTCGTCGAAAGCGCGGAGGGCCACATTACCCTCATTCATTCGTTCATTCGCTCACCAAACTCTTTTTGGTCCTCGTTGTCCTCGTTGCCCACAGGGTCCAATCCACGAAGCTAGTTGAATACCGGTATACCGACTTCATTTTGAGAGTTCGTGCGAGCTTGGGTTTTTGGAATATACCCACTTTGGTGGGTATATTTTTCTCAGTGTTTAACTATTTCAATGATAAAATGAATGATTTCTGAATGAAATCCATCAGAGAATTTTCAAAGTACAACAAGCCAACGCCCAAGACACTCAAGCTCACTGAACCGCCCAAGCAGCGGTTCAGTCAAGGACCGGTTCTCCTCCCTCTCTTGCCACCAGGTGCACCACATATTCGGCTCGGTCGGTCCACTGTGCAACCACAGTCAGTGACCTCACTTGCGCTCCCAGCAAGACGGCACCGACATCGAAGATTTGAAGCCCTCCCTCCATCCCTGCTTCTTCCAGTGGGGGGGGGAGTCTCCTTACACCAATCTCGATTGGCGTGCGGAATGACATAGCAGCATATCTTAATCCCTTCATCTATGCTGTCCTTTGTTTGCCCCTACGTAGAGTGTTGTGGAATTTTTCTTTCTTGTTTACACACCATAGTTGCAACACTGGGATTCTTCATACAATTCTCTTTCGACAGTCTGGAAAGCTTTGACGACTTTCTTACTCCACGGAGAGGAGCTCTGTCTGCACGTCCATGAACTGCTCTTCCTTGAGCTCCATCTTGAACCCGAATGGATCGATTTGATGGTCGATCGCATCGTCGGGCTTCGTGCCGTCAGGGATAGGAACACCCCAGTCGCAGTCTTGCTCAATGCCGAGGTTGTTGTGGTGCATCTTGATGCGGAACCAGCCATTTTCACCCCAGTACGTTCCCCACGAGTTACGTCCAATCCCTGTAATAACAAATCAATTATAACGTCAATCAACTCAACTCGCAGCCTTGCAAGAAACACACAAATACGTACAATATTCGGTCTGGGTCTCCTCGTCGTATCCCCAGCCAGCGACCGAGATCTCGTGGTTGATCATCGGGAACCACACGTTCTCAGAGTAGATGCCTCCACTGTACGCTTCAAACTTCTCAGTCGCGTGCACACCGCAGCCGATCGGTCCGCGCTTGTAGATCTCCGCTTTCATGCGGTTCGCGCCACTCACCGAGCCGTACTCCGAGACGTAGTACTTGGTGAACTTCTTGATCGGCTCGCACACACCAGGGGTGAACGACGTGTTCGATGGCCAGCACCTAATTAATTGCATCATAAAGTTTGTTAGCCATACCAGATTCAATTGGAATGAGACTCACTGATACAAACACAAGCAATCTTACGTCTCGCAGACAGCAAACTGGTCACACGCAAGGTTCTTCGCCTGGTACGCCTGGCACGTTTGGTCTGGAATACCGTGGCGGTGCGCGTACTCGTACACAAAACCTGGGTTGCCACCCTGGCAGGTGCCGCCGCCGTTGCAGTTGATTAGCACCTGAGGCGCGAGCGCGATTTCTGGCCACGTTGCTGTAAAGAAATACCACAATGTTAGCTAAACTCAAAGTCACCAAAAGCACTAATGCGTTAATGAAGGCAAAACGTACCATTGCGAAGGATCGAGATGCGGTCGGAGAGCGCGCTCGTGGTGCCCTGAGCCCAGCAGCTGCCGCAGTACTGCGGAATATGCTGGTTCTTGTCCCACGTGACATAGTTCTTGCCGTTAATGTCGCGCCAGTCCCAGCCTTTCGGCAAATCCTTCACGTCTATCGTCTCGTGCGGCAGTGGCGAAAGCACCTTCTCGCCGCCGACAAAGTTGAGCTTCTGACGACAGGTCGACGTCGAGAACACCGCCTTCTCCTTCGTGAAGTCCTGCTCTTTCTCCTCTTCGTCCTCCTTTTCAGTGGTAGTCTTAACAGTGTGCTGCTCGGCTTGGAGCTCTTCCTGGGGGATCACAGTTGGCGTCGGCCAGCCATCGTCCTTGGGCACGCCAAACGCGCACTCGCCCTCAATGCCGAGGTTGTTGACGCCGCGCACGATGCGGAACCAGCCGTCTTCGCCCCAGTAGCTACCCCAGCTGTTGCGTACGACCCAGAACTTGGTGTTCTTCTCCTCGCCCCAGCCGACCACCGAGATCGCGTGATCCACGTTCGTTTCGTTCGTCTTGTCGTCAAAGATGCCGCCCGTGTACGCTTCAAACTCGTCCGTGACCGCGACACTGCACGCGATCGGACCGCGCGCGTAGATTTCGGCCATCATTTGCTGCTCGCCCAGCGTCGTGCCAAACTCCGACACAAAGTACTTGTTGTACTTGTCCTGCGGGAAGCAGCCTTTGTCGGGCGTGCAGTTCTCGCAAATGTCGATGTTGCGGCACAGGTTGCCCGTGTCGTGACCCGACGCCTCGTAGAGCTGGCAGCCTTCTTCTGGGACGCCGTGGTCGTGGATGTAACGGTACGCCGTGAGCTGGTCGCCACCGTGGCAGCCCTGGTCCTCCAGGTCGCAATTGAGGATCACCTGCGGCGAGAGCACCACCTCGCGCGTCACTTCCACACGCGGCTTGCCCTTCTGGTTGCGTGTTTTCGCGATCTGAATGCGATCCGCCAACGCCGACGTCGCCGCTGAATAAACAAGAGAAGAAGAGAAACAACACATGAGCTCACTGACCCACACACAAGAGCTGCATAGCCTCAAAGATCCACGTTTTAAGACGTACCAAACGACCAGCAGGCGCCGCAGTAGTGCGGGATGTGCTGGTTGCGCGAGATCGTGACGAAGCGCGTGCCGTTGACATTGCGCCAGTCAAAGTTCTTCGGCAGCGCGCGCGCGTCCAGGTACTCGTGCGGCTGCGCGGTCGTCACGTGGGTCGAGCGGTCCGGGTTGCGCACGTAGCCGCCTCCCCAGCGGGCGGCGTCCACGCCTCCGTTGCCATTGACATTGCCATTGATGCCGATCACTGCGAGCACCAGCGCCCACGCCGCTAGTCTGTCTCGCCACATGCTGACGCTTTTGCGATCTTCTCGTCTCTCGTTGAAGCGCCTGCTGCTTGGGCTTCTTGGGCGTCTTTGAGAATGAGAGAAAGGGAGGAAATCACGAAAGAGAAGATTGAAGAAGGATCTCGGATCAGAATCTGATTCCTCATTGCACAAACAGGAAACTCAGATTTGAATCTGAGAAAAACGATAAATCCAACATGATTCGAAATTGAACAAACATTTGCACTTGAAAATTGTATGCTCGAATTTGGCATTTATGAAAAAATCGGCTTCTGAGTCCAATGATTCCAAGTCAAAGCTGTTGATTATCAGCTCTGATAACCAAAGGTCAGAGGTTGTCACTCAAAAATGGCTACAATCCCTGCTCGACCGAATGGATGGAAATGGCGATAGATCCTTCCACCCATCCGTCCTTCCTTCTCGTGTGGAGAGCAGCAGAAATAAGCGTAATAGCTTGCGTAGTAGTGGTGGTACGGACTCGTGAGTTGTCTGTCTGTCTTGCTCTGTTGCTCCACCTTCCGCCCTCTTCACAAATGGTCTTCGCTCGACGTGATGAGCGAGTGCGGCAGGTGACCTGTTTCGTTCACCGAGATGATCTTGAGCGGCCGGTGCTCGCACACATCCACCCGTGTGACGCCGCAGTGGTTGATCTCAAAGTGGCCCCAACGGCCCGTCGGGTCGATGCCCATCGCGCGACAGAGGAAGAACCGGATCAGGTTCGCGTGGCAGACCACCACCTGGTAGCTGAACTCCTCCTCGTTGCCGCCGCCGTCTTCGTCGTTGTCGCCCGCCGCGCTTTGCGAGAAGAACGTCTGGAACGCCTGCTCCATGCGCTCGGCGTCTATCCGGTCTAGCTCGGCGCTGTTCGCGGCCTTGTTGTCCGGTACCTGCGGGATCGGCTGGTGGCTCGAATACGGTCTCCCCGGCCAGCCCTCGCGTAGTAACCGCGTGGCGCTCAGAGCGCAGTGGCTAAAGTCTTTGCTGATCGTGTGCGCCGTCTCGATCGCGCGCGTCATGTCGCTGTGGAAGATCGTGATGTCGTGGCGCGTGGGCGACTTCACATACAGCTGCTCTAAATATTTGCCTGTGAACTCAGCTTGCTGTCTCCCCATCTGCGAGAGCACCTGGTCGGAATCCTTGACCCCGCGCGCGTGGGCATTGATATAATGGCCATGGCGGACCAGGATCAGATGCTTGGTCTTCGGTGGCGTCGCGTACAGAAAGTTGGTGCCAACGCCCAGAGAGGGTACAGGGTGCGGTGATGCTGGCTGGTCGCAAAGTGACGCGATCGAGCGCATCCGCCTCGCCGATGACTCAGCTGCTGCTCTCTGGGCCGCGGTCTGTACTCCAACGTGCTGACCTGTGTTGCTGCTATTACTGTTGACACTGGACTCCTGAAGGTCATGAAAGCCGACGATGCTGGTGACCCACTTGCGGTACTGCTCGCTCGTCGCCGCTTCAAAAGTGTACGCTGACGGGCGTCCCTGTTCATAATAACGGAATTGGAGCTTGAATTTAAGCTCCTCCTTGAGCGCTTCTTGGTGGAACAGGTCCATTTTCGCCACTTCCAGATCGATCAAGTGGTGCCGGTGCTCCGACACGGTCTCCAAGTGCAGCGACGTGTTGTTCTTCACCACCAGCACACAGTAGATCTACAAGATAGAAAATCAGAGAAGGTCAGAGTTGGACTCCACATAAAACCAAGCAATTGTATATGCCAAGCTTACCGATCCGAGCGTCCGCAGCACGGCGTCGCGATCTCGCTGCGCGCGCTCTTCCGCGACCACGAGCTCGCCTTCTGCGATCACCACATCGCTCAGCGACGTCTTCTTCTTCGCGGTCGGACTCAGACTCGCGCGCTTGTTCTTGCGCTTGAGCGGCGACGACTCGGTCGCAGCTGTGCGCACCGAGAGCCCTCGCTCCTTTCCCTGTTCTGCCTGGCCGTCGCTCTGGGGATCTGCTACTGGCGGTGCTGGGGGCGGGGGTGGCGCTGACGGTGGACTTGTGCTTTCGATATGGCTCGCAAGGTCACCACTGGATGCAGACGCTTTAATCGACAGATCCTGGATCCGACTAGAGAGAGAGAGAAGCAAGGTAACCAGACAGAACATTAGGCAAAATGGACCCATGTGGCCGACCACAACCGCTGGAAGAACAGCAACGTACACGACTTGGCTCTTGAGCGCACTGCACTGGTCGTCGGGCGACGGCGGACGGTTCTGCATGCTTCAGTCCTTGCTTCTTTGCGAATGAACGAACGGCTCAATGGGTCCCTCCACCAGCTGGCGCTGGAAGATACGCGCTGGGATCCAAAATTTGGCTTGACGCGAGGCTTGAAGTTCTCTAGCTTCGCTCGCTCGTGAAGGTCGGAAGACGAGTGCGGGTTTGCTGACAGATGGCGATGGAGACGACACCCTTTTTTCCTTTCGCAACAGCACGCCGATGGATTGAGTTGACTCGACGGGGGGTGCTTTCGGTTCTTTCCACGGCGGCGCGCCAGCGAGCAGCTACAATACACTACACGGCGTCGCGTCGCATCGCGTCCATAGACAATACATTCGCACAAGTGAGCAATCCAATCATGTGCGGAAGGCAGTAACGCGCATTCATGCTGGACTGGCGCCGCGTCCATGGATACATGCGATGGATTGTTGCTCTTGCCTCAGCAAACAAGCACACACGCACAACAAACAAGCAAGTAGCAGCGGTTTCACTTGCGCGCATGCTGCTGCTGGTGATTCTTTTACACCTTTTTCTTCTTTTTCTTTCGTTTGCGTGCCTCTTCGCGCTGCTGCTGGTGTTGCTTGTTTGTTTTCCCCACTCAGTGCACACAGCGCAAGCCGTTCGTCGATGGAATGTGCTGCTGCGCAAACGTACATTTCTGCACAACCAAGCGCTCAGGCGGATGACATGTGCATGCGCACATTTCCATCGGCGCGAGCGAGGGGCGCCATCATCCATCACACACACACACACATGCAACAAGTACAGCACATACCGTGAGGGGAACTGTCGGCGAGAGCGCGAAAAACACTTGCGCGACCTCCCTGCTTCGCAAGCAAGCCGTTTGTTTTGCGCAAGCGGAAAAAGAGAGCTGCGTTCTGGATAATGAGGCTGGGAATAAAAAAAATCCAGCTGGTTGTTATTATGACTGGGATCAGAACGCGAGCAACGCAAGCCCAGTCACACACACGCTGACACGCAAGCACGAGCAAGCAAGCAAGAAAACAAGCCGCGGCGTCTTGTTTGTTGTTTGTCTGCACAACGCATGCGCTTGTTGTGTGTGTGTGTTTACAAGTTGTGTGCGTGTGTGTGGACAGACCCATTCTAATCGCACGTACAGTACTCGATCGAAGAGGACAGCGCGCAAATGCCTTTGAATGCAGCGAGTGCCTGGTGCTGGCGGCGCGCTTTTCCGTTCAGCAGTTGTGAATGCAGGCTCTCACACATGCGCTCACTCATTCACGCACTCTTGCTCATTTTGTCTGTCCCCCTCTCGTCCCATCCAGCGGAACAAGTGGCTCGAAAACCTGTTGACACCCGATACCTTCCAAATATGATGATTTCTGAAGCAAATTTACGCTGGACTGACCTCTGAAATATGATATCCTTCTGAATCAGATGAGCGTGTCACCGCAGCTGGCCCCACAAGATACGGACCAAACTTATGTGTGTGCAGTGGCACTGTGTGAAGCTTCAACGAGCCAATCACGCGCCGTTTTTCTCCTTCTTCTCCAAGCCAAGTCGACTTGGAGCTTGGGCCAACTCCTGTTTTGCTTGGGCAAGGTGTCGAATGAGAATGAGACTGCACAAAAAAAGAAATGGCATCGCACAGTTTGGATGAGCACTCACTTGCGGATTGTGCACACTCGCACTCGCGACTTGGGTCCATTTTGCTGCAGTTTTGCTTACGCTTGCTGCTTCAGAGTGATGGTCAGTTGTGTGGCGCACTTCACTTTCACTTGCTTGTTGGCAGAACAACAACAACCTCAGCACAGGGATCCGGCGCGTTAACTGCGTTGTGTGTGGGGCTCATATCCTAACGTCCATGCTGGGAGAGAAGCGGTCTGCACATTTTCAGCACACGCTCTGAGCTTATCGCCAGAAATAGTAAGTTTGGCACACACTTGCCCACCCAAAATGCAATGCGCACCTCCTCTATCACTCGCTACAATAGACGGGAGGATCACGCGCGCCGCCCACCCACACAGTGAGACAGAGACAGCGCCAACAAATCAACAAACGCGCTGTCGTTTGACCCGCCACATCACATCTTGACAGGCGGTGCGAACGACAAAACGCAAGCAAGCACAAGCAAGCGCAAGCAAGCGCACCCCGAACCCGTGATCACTTCACAACACGCAAAAACAGCACCCGCGCAACACAGCCCTCGTCAAGCAAGCAAGCGCAAACAAAACAACTCCACCCTGATTAACGAGCGCGACCAACACTGTAGACGACACCCATGAGCGCCACCATCACCACCAACGACTTTGTGGGCTACAACGAGTGGGCGCAGCGCACGCTGGGCGTGGCGATCGCGACGGACTTTGTCTACGAGCAGCAGGCGGCGGACGAGCGCGGCGTGTTCATCGCCGAGGACGTGGCGCCACACACGCAGGTGTTCAGCATCCCGCTCGACTCGCTGCTCACGGTGCGCTCGCTGCACGACCAGCAGCAGCAGCCCCCGGCGGCCACCAGGCACCTGCGCATGCTCGCGTTCTTCCAGTACTGCGACGCCGAGCGCGAGGACGACCAACTGGCGATCGCGCTGCTCTACGAGAAGCACGTCGCGCGCGCAGCGTCCAAATGGAGCAAGCACATTGAGCTGCTGCCGGCCTCCTACCACAACGTGCTCTACTTTGGCGACAACGAGCTCAAGCGTCTGCGCGGCTCGAACCTGTTCCTGATCGCCCAGCAGATGGAGCAGAAGGTCGCGGACGACTACGCAAAGCTCAAGGACGCCGTGCTGCAGCCGCTCTTTGATGCGTTGCTGAGTGACGCTACTACAGGCTCGGAGTTCACGCAGCCGCAGCTGGAGGCGTGCTTCTCGCTGGAGAGCTACAAGTGGGCGCTCTCGACGATCTGGAGCCGCTTCGTGTCGCTGCGCGTGGCCAAGTCGGACGACTCGCAGAGCGGGTCCGAGTCGTCGCTAGTGAACCTGGAGGAGCTCGAAGCCTCGGCGTCGGCGGATGCCTTCTTTGGCATGACGTGCGTCAAGGCGATGGTGCCGGTGTTCGACATGCTCAACCACGACCCCGAGGCCGAGATGGACCATTTCTTCGACCTCGAGACCCAGAGTTTCAAGCTCGTGAGCCACCAACACTGGTCGGCCGGTGCGCAGATGTTTATCAACTACGGCGCGCTCTCGAACCACAAGTTGCTAGCGCTCTACGGGTTCGTGATCGACCAGAACCCGTTCGACGCGCTCGACCTGTGGGTACCCATGGACGAGACTACGGCGTCGCACTTTGAAGAGAAGGCGGAGCTGCTCGCGGAGAACGGCTTTGAGCACTCGACCACGCCGTTCGAGCTCACACCGGACGAGCTCAACGAGCTGCTGCTCATCACTGTGCGCATCCAGGAGATCGACTGCGGCTCGAGCGAGCAGCTCCAGGGACTGGCCGCCAAGGCGCTCGACGGGGAGGTGCTCAATTTCGACAACGAGCACGCGACGCTCACGCGCCTCATCTACACGCTGCAGAAGATGCTCGAGGAGTTTGAAGACGGTTCGCTCGAGAGCGACGACGCGCTGCTGCGGGCGCTGGAGGGCGAAATGGAGACTGGGAGTGGAGACCCTGTGGACGCCCGCAAGCTGCACGAGCGCATGGCCGTGGTCGTGCGCCGCTCGGACAAGAACATCCTTGCGGAGAACATTGAGATGCTCAAGTGGAAGTTATTAGAGATCCTGCCAACGCCATAGACCGCTTGTCTTGCAAGTGTGCAATTGAAAAAAAAGATCAAATCGGAAGAATCCAGAATGGAAGAGTTTAGCGTAAATGTGAGAAGTTGTCAGCAATGAGTTGGGTGTTTCTTGAAAATTGGTTTCTGACGTTTGCGTTTGATGTCTAAGGCTATCATCGCGCTGAGCTGGGTGTCCCTGGAAGCTCAGAGCTTTGGGGCTTTGTAGATCTTGACCTGTTTGCATTTCTTGCCCACGACCATGACTTCGTCGCCGTTTGGTGAAAACACGATGCGCTTGATGACGTCTTCGAGCGCATTCGGGATCACCGACAGCTCTTTGCCGTCCGCAGTGGACACGAAGAGGATGTCGTGGTCGCGACTCGCAGTGAGCAGCTACAAAACAAATGCAAAACACGTAAGATATCACATTTGCCATGACATAGTTAGTGTAGGTAATGCAGGCACTTCAAAGTAGATTCCAACCAGTTTGCTTCACCTTCGAGTTTGGCGACAGATCCACCGACTGGTACGGCTTCTGCTCGCTCGCGTTGAAGTTCTTGAGCATCTTTGGGTCTTCCGACACCACGTAGCGAACTGAAAGCACAACAAACAAACAATCACAACATCAGCACTCCTCCTCTTCATTTACATAAACCCGATCACCAAAATGAAAGCCTTCCTTACCATTGATGTCCCACAAGCGCACGGACGCGTCCTTGCAGACAGTGACCATGTGCGTCACGGCAACCGAGTCCGAGCCATCAAACGCTAGATCCAGCACACCAGTCTACATTCGTCAAAGAGGAATGAGTTTGGGCCAGGGGTCATGCAGATCATCATAAAGCAAACCGCCGGGCAGAAAAATACTACTGTACGTACGCGATGGCCCTGGAGCGTCATGATCTTGTTGGCCTTCTTGAAAAGGCCATTCTTCTCGCGCGTGATCTCAAAGATGCGCACTTCGGGTGTGTACGCGGCCACGGCGATGTAGCGGTTGTCCTTGGAGCCGACGCAGTGGTAGTTGGCCACCTGGTTCGTGTTCACGACCTGCAGCAGCTTGCCGCTCAGGCTCCAGAACTTCACGTCCGTGTCTGCGTCTCCCGCGCATGTGATGAGCGTCGCCCACTACAGTACAACATCCGGTTTATCACAGCAGCGTCAGTATTAATACGAGTCGCCTCAATCATAATAGCTGTAAGTGAGCGGTTTGCTCCCCTTACGTTTCCAATGTCGTTCATGAGCACCGAGTGCACGTCCGTCTTGTGCGCGACCGGGAATTCCGCGACCAACTCAGGCTTCACGCGCAGCTTCTCTATATACACAGAGGCAGTAGCATAAATGCAATACTGTTAGCTTACAAACAAGCGCACAAGATTGGCGCAATGAAACCCAGCAACACGTGAATATTTGAATGCATACGTACGGTACATCTTGAGCAAGCCACCCTCCGTCACAACGACGAGGGTCTTGCCGTCACAGCTGAAGGTCATCGCCGTCACGTGGTCGTACTCGATCGCGATCTGCTGCGGACGCGCGTTCTTGTCGTGCAGCGTCTCGCGCAAGTAGAGGCGGATCGTGCGGTCCGTGCTCGCGGTCACGATGAACCTGCCGTTCGGACTGTACGCCGCGGCCGTGACCGCGTACTTGTGGCCCTTGAGCACGTGAAGATTGAGCGGGTGCTCTGGCGTGGACGAGGTGGACTCGCTGTCCTGGTGGCTCTGCTTCTTCTTCTCCGCGGTCACGTCCACGCGCTTCGTCTTGGCCTTGGGCTTCTTCGCGGCGGCCGCGGCGCGCTCGGCATTCTGCTCCGCGACCTTCTGCTTGAGTCGCTGCGCGTCGAGCAGCTGCTGCTTCTTGGGGCGCTCCACGAAGAAGAAGTAGAGCGCGCCGGCGGCCACGAGCAGCAGCGCCAACACCACGGTCTCAGGCTCCATGATGATCGCTGACTGCACTGAATTGCGATCTAAATTGCAGGCAATTGCGATCCAAAAAACGCATGAGTTGAGGGAGGGATACCGATATGAAAACCGGTATTGGAATGGCTGAACAAAAATGGACCAATCATGTTACCGACGTGACACCGGTATTTATCAAGTGGCATCGATTTACCGGTTTTAATGAGATTATGAGTCATAAAAAGGACTTCTGTTCACGTCAACTGATCAACAAGTGTTCAACCACGCTTCAAGTACCTCTTTAAATACATGTTGTCTACTGTACCTCACAAATTGGTCAAACTAGACTTGATTCAGCACCTCAAATATTTATACCCTTTGTAAAGCGCTGATTTCATTTTCAAGAACCGAGGTTGAAGATCTGAGTCTGGGTTCCAAATCATGCTTTGTCCATGCAAAAGTGTCGCCATGGCTCATTGTCAAATCTGCGTCCGAAGCGCGCCACACACAGCACCGGACTTTCTTCACCTCTCACTCCTTCTCTATCATCATGCAGCTCTCGCAGGTCGTGGGCATCGTCACGGGCGCGGCCGCGGGTTTCGGACAGGGCTTCGCCGAGGCGATCCTCAACGCCGGCGGCAAGGTACTCATCACGGACGTGGATGTGCACCAGCTGCAAGCCACGGGCAAGGCGTTCCAGACGAAATACGGCGCGAAGAAGGTCGCGTGGCTGCGCCAGAACGTGACGGATGAAGGCAGCTTCCACGAGGTGTTCGACTACGCGATCAAGTACTTTGGCATCGGCGTCAACCTACTGGTGAACAACGCCGGTATCGCCGGCGACATGTCGTACTACGACGACGGCGCGCCGCGCAACTGGGAGAAGGTAATCGACATTGACCTGACGGCGGTCGTGCGCGGCACGCAGGTTGCCATCGACTACTTCAAGAAGCTGCCAAAGGGCCAGGAAGGTGTGGTTGCGAACCTCGCGAGTCTCGCGGGTCTCAACGCCGTGCCGTTCTCGCCCGAGTATGCTGCCGCGAAGGCCGGTGTTGTCGGTCTCACGCGCTCGCTGTACCCTTTGAAGAAGAGCCACAACATCCGCGTATTCGCGCTCGCGCCAGGCTTCACGAACACTGCGATGGGCCGTCTCGCGACCGAGACCGTCCCAGAGTACACGGGCGAGCAGGGCGGACTGATGGAGGTGTCGGACGTCATCGACGCGTTCGTCGCGGGCGTGCAAGAGCCGGACAACGCCGGCCGCGTGCTGCGCATCGTCAAGGGCAAGCGCGGCTACTACAAGTACGCTGGCGACAAACTCCTCTTCCCAAACTCCAAGCTTTAAGGGAACCCTCGAGTGCGTATGAGCGAATGTATAGGTTTGCAATAACGGCAACAAAATGCAAACGGTTTGAGTGTTATTACTATGAATGGCGACGTTGATGCATGCTTACCTTGCTTCCGTGTACTGCAACACAACAATAGCATAGTTTGGCGACTGCTTTGGTGCAGCCTGGGTTGATCGATCAAACGGTGCGCCCCGGAATCGGGAACGCGTCATCTATAGTGACCTCGTTGCAGTCGCGCGCGGAACGCAAGTGGCGGATCCGTAGAGTTAATCGTCCCGAGACGGAGGCATCCCAGAGAATTTTGACGAGCAGGGCGAACTGATGGAAACCTCACACGACACGTCGACGTGCTCTTCGCTGACATTGGAGGTGTGGGAAACGTCGGTCGTGGGTAGCGTGCTTCGCATGGCCAAGGACGCGGAAGCGCGCGCGTCTCTACAAAGTTGTTGCTCGCGCAAATGGTGGCTTTGACAAAGCGATGAATTTTTTGTCCCGCATTTTGCCGATCAACCTTTAATAATTTATACCCCTAATATTTCGATCGTACTCAAACGGGTTCTGTACGTAAATATATCGATAAATCCGATACCCTCTCATATTCGCTACGTTGAACAAGTCCCTAACAAAACTACTTTGAACCTTTGAGCTTTCAGGAAATCACACGTCAACACAAGTCAGGAATGCCACTTTAGAATCTCACAAGCACACCACTCAAGAGCCATCGTCATGGAGCTCTCTCAGGTGGTCGGCATCGTCACGGGCGGCGCCGCGGGACTCGGCAAGGGCTTCGCGAACGCCATCCTGTCAGGCGGCGGTAAGGTCGTCATCACAGACATCAACGCCGCGCAACTCGAGGCCACGGGCAAGGCGTTCCAGGCGCAGTTCGGCGTCAAGCGCGTCGCGTGGGTGTGCCAGAACGTGACCGAGTCGGAGAGCTTCCACCGCGTGTTCGACTTTGCGACCAAGTTCTTCGACGGACCGGTGAACCTGCTGGTGAACAATGCTGGTATTGCGGGCGACCTGTCGTACTACGACGACGGCGCGCCGCGCAACTGGGAGAGCGTGATCGCGATCGACTTGACTGCGGTCGTGCGCGGAACGCAAGTGGCGATCGACTACTACAAGAAGCTGCCAAAGGGCCAGGAAGGTGTGATCGTGAACATCGCGAGTCTTGCGGGTCTCAACGCGGTCCCATTCTCGCCAGAGTATGGCGCCGCGAAGGCCGGTGTTGTCGGTCTCACGCGCTCGCTGTACCCTTTGAAGAAGAGCCACAACATCCGCGTGTTTGCGATCTGCCCGGGCTTCGCCAACACTGCGATGGGTCGTCTCGCAACCGACCAGACCCCGGAGTACGTCTCGCAGATGGGCGGCTTCATGGAAATCGATGACGTCGTGAACGCGTTCAAGGCCGCTGTGAAGGAAGACGACAACGCGGGTCGCTGCATGCGCGTCGTGCAGGGCAAGAGCGACTACTACAAGTTCGCCGGCGACAAGTACCTCTTCCCAAACTCCAAGCTCTAGACCACCCCTCGTTGAGTAAGCACGTATGACGGAGGCGTAGAACACATGGAAGACCTCGCTCATTCGATCGAGCGTCAGTACGCTGAGCCACTACTGTATCACACTGAGCATGGCGACGTGAAATCAGTAGAGCCCAGCACCTGCGTGTACTCAGTCCTTGAGAACCGGGGACTCCATGAGGCAGGTATGAATGATGTTATGTGGCATCTCTATCAAAATACTAAAAGCTTATAACTTGTTGATATACATATCCTAATGCCTCCAGCTCTCCTGTTTGTCTCTCTCTCTCTCTCTTTCACTTGCCAGTCTCTCTCTTTCCTGTCTTTCTTTCTCGGTCTACCCTGCAGCTCATGACCGACTCGGTGCCGTCGGTGCTGTTGCACTTATAAGAAAACCCACACTCTCTTTCTTTGCCTTGCTTGCTCCCCCCCCAGTAAGCAGCCTCCTAAAAATCTGCGAACGGGTCTTTTCCGTTATACACGGGCACGATCGCGTCTTCGCACGAGTCTGGGTACGGGTCGAAGTTGGACGTGTCGCTCGCTGTTGTCACGCGCGGGATGATCGGCGCCGCCCCCTTGCGCGCGAGCAGGTCCTCCCAGCTCACGCCCGAGAAGAACTTGTGCTTCTTGATGTCCTCCACGCCGTTCTTCAGACAGCCGTACCGCTTCGTCAGGTCGGCCGTGAGCAGGCGCTTGATCAGCGCCTTGGCGTTGCGGTCAAAGAAGCGCGGGAAGTTGAGCTTGCCCGAGAGGATCTGCTGGTAGATGCCCATGGGGTCGTCGTCGCAGAACGGCGGCTGGCCGGCGAGCATCTCAAAGAGCAAAATGCCGAGCGTCCACCAGTCCACACCTTTGCCGTGGCCTTTGTTGAGCAGTACCTCGGGGGCGATGTACTCGGGCGTGCCGCACAGAGTGTACGTCTTGAACGCCACACGCTTCGCGAACCCAAAGTCCGTGATCTTGATGTACCCTTCCGAGTCGAGCAGCAGGTTCTCGGGCTTGAGGTCGCGGTAGATGAAGTCCTGCGCGTGCATGTACTCAAAGATCGCGACGACCTGCGCGGCGTAGAACTTGGCGGCGTTGTTGTCAAACCGCCCGGCTTTCCGTAAGTGTGTGAAGAACTCGCCGCCGATCACGTACTCGAGCACCATGTAGAGGTACTTGGCGTCCTGGTACGTGCCCGCGAGGTTCACGATGAACGGGTGGTCGAGACAGAGCAGGATCGACTTTTCCGACAGCATGTGCTCCACCTAGTGTACCAAACGATACGTGTGAGTGTTAGAGGTTTGCGAGTAGAATAGGCTGATAGCCCAGGATGCAGCGCAATGTTATGTACCTGTTGCAGCCGAATGATCTCAGCTTTCTTTAGGATCTTGATCGCCCAGTACGTTGTCGTAGCCTACAAGAAAGCGATCCAAGCGATCAATAACCAGCAGCACACAATACGTTCAGAGGCTCGCCTTCCATAACAACAACTAGCACGAATGGAGGAAAGATCATAGTATATGCTGCATGCTCACCTTGTGAGTCGCGAAGCGCACGCGACCGAAGGAGCCCGTGCCGAGGGTCACACCCATGTCGAACTGCGAGCCGTCGAGCGCGGCCTGGAACTTGTTGGACTTGGCCGGCGGAGCTGCTGCTGGAGCCGCCATCGTCTCTGTCTTGCTTGCGTCCTACTGCTGGGTGATCTCACTGGAGCTGCTTGTTCCGGCGAAGAGAGCTATCGTCCTCCCACACTCGCGCTCGCACTTGCTTGGCTCTGCGTTGCTTGACCTGGTGGCGGGGGCGAAGGGAGTGATTACTGTGACGGAGAGGCGCTTCGATTCCCACGGCTGAATGCGTCGCTTTAGAGTGCAAGACCCTTCTCGGTTGGGCTGACGGGCGGGCGGTTTCTCGTTTTGCTGCCTGCCGCAATTCCTTCCAAGAGCGTAATGAAGGACCCGACGCACGAAGGAAGAGAGCAAACGACTCACAGGCCAGCCATGCAGCAGACAGACAGAGGTGTGGGATCTCTTGATCTCAACATTTATAAATAGACGCGTTGCAGCGCCATTTATAGCTCGCCCAGGAAGGAATTCTGCAGTTAAACAAACTCCCCAAGATGGCGGCAGCAGCGGCTGGTGGAGTCTAATTTTGGAGTGGCGGGCTTGGCATCAGGACGACCTGAGAGAGCGAGATCTAAATCTAGGTGTGCTTACCTCGTGTCGAAGTATGAATAGCTCGCTGTGCAAATATTTAAAATTGCATGCAAGCAGCTCACTCGCTAGAAAGGAACGAGCATATATATTTAGATAGTGTTGTTTGGATTGGATTCACTAACCGCTCTGCAATTTTTGTTCATGTTGACAGACAAACGGAAGACAGACCAGACGACTTGGAAGCGAGATCCTAGATACCATTTTGAGAGAGAGAGAGCAAGATGAATATTGCAATTCGGGAGCAACTGGTGACAACGACGACGAAGACGCGGGGCATTACCAAACTGGCCCGGAGCAGGTCGAGTTGGACCCGACAACTAGTCAAGTCGGAATGCTCGAAACGATCGATGGTGGTACATGTCAAGACCCTTGCACCAGAGGCCGAAAGTGTTGGTTGGACAAGAGCATAGCAACAGAAGCGGTGCGACTGCAGCATACCGCCATATATCTCGCATCGCAAGAAAAAGTCTGGTGCTTCAGGGGCTCTTCAGTTAATCATGACACCAAGTCAGTTCAAATAAATCAGAATAATCAAATACCGTTATGATTGTCTGAATTAATTGATTTTGTTAAAATTAATACTATATAAAAGAGTTCGAAGTGTACTTGAACAATCCCCCTTTTCTCTCCATGGCTTTTTTGTATCGGAAAACAAACAGCGAGGTTCACAGCAGACGACGATCGGCACAATCAGCAATTTGCGATGCGCGGGTGCGACTCGAAGAAGAGGAGAATGGCGGGCCGGCGCGTGTCCTCCGCGGCGCGGGGCACGCCGTTGCTGCTGGTGGTGACGCTCCTCTGTAGCGTTGCACTCTTGGGCTGCGACGCCATGGAGCAGCCGCCGCGCGTGCTCGCGGCCGCGTCGTCCGAGACGCAACTGCTGCCGGAAGAAGCGGCGTTCGCGACGTTCTACTACGACCACGGCGAGGACAGCGACGCGCTCTTCCTGGCGACGCGCGTGATGATGAAGTCGATCAAGGAGTCGAATACCGTGTTCCGTAAGCTCGTGCTGGTGCCGAAAGACGGCATACACGCGGCCAAGGCGAAGGTCCTGAAGCAGGACGACCCGGAGATCGAGATCGTTCGCACGGGCGTGCCGAACGTGTTCCTGCACACGAGCATCACGGACCACCGCGCGCAGCTGCTACACATGCGCAACAAGCTGGTGATCTGGGACGACCCCGTGATCTCCAAGTTCAAGCGCGTTGTGTACCTGGATCCGGAGAACTTGGTGCTGCGCAACCTGGACGAGATCTTTGCGTGCACGCAGTTCTGCGCCGTGGACAACGGCCAGTCGGTCGTGTACTCGAACAGTCTGCTGGTGATCTCCCCCGAGAGCATCGCGGCGCGCAATTTGTACTCGGACGCGATCGACAGCTTCATGATCTCCGGGCGCGAGTACAACTACGTGGGCATCACTCAGGGCTTCCTGCCCGGTCTCTTTGAAGCGTTTGAAGAGAGCCCGCTGTTCTACTTCGATGACGGCATCGGCACTGACAATGATGCGGATAACGGAGCCTCGTTATCCCCGCTGCCCTCTACGAAATCTGACTCGGTTGTGCACCGCCTGCCGTTCTACTACAGCATCAACCACATGGTGTTCTACGAGCGCCTGAACTGGGATCTGTACAAGTGCAAGGACAAGAACACGTCGGCGGGAAGCATCCCCGGTCCGCTGCTCAGCTACAAGTACAGCGGCGCGACCGTCAAGCCGTGGTTCTGGCTGCCGTACACGTACTTCCAGGTGTTCTGGCACTGGCAGGAGTTCCGCGACTTGCTGAACGAAGACCACCTCGGGTACTTCATCGCCAAGTTCGTGTCGCTGACCGTGATCTTCTCGTTCGCGTGGTTTTCCTACGTCGCGCTCTGTCTGCGTCTACACAGCGAACCAAATGGGCGTCCGCGACGGTTGTCCAGCTGGGGCCTCCCAGCGCCAGGCAACGCGCAGCCGATCTCCATGGACATTTTCAACTCGAAAGCGATGCGCAAGGCGTGCCAAATTTCGTGCAGCATCCTGTATGCTGTGTCGTCTACACCGATCCTCTCGGGCTTTGTGCTGGTGCTCGTGATGATGTGGGGGAGTATCTTCTCGATCCCAGCGCTCATGCATCCACGCTACGCGTGCAAGCTGTGGATGTACCTGCACAACCTGCTGATGCTCACGGCGCTGCTGGTGTTTGACATCGCGCACACGTTCCGCACGATGCAGTGGAAGAAGGGCGAAGTGCCGTCGAGCACCGTGCTGCTTCTCGACAGTCTCGTGAGCTGCGGGAAGCGGCTGCCGGCGATGATGCTCATGCAGGTTTCGTTTCTCTATGCGGTTGGACGCACGGATCTGTTTATGGACCCCGTGCTGCGCCCGATCGTGATCTTCTCGCTGCTGGCAGGGGTGGGCTTTGTGCAACTGCGCATCCTGTCGAAAGAGATGCAGCGCGTGTCGAGAAAATAGAGTGCCTGGGAGAGTGTGAGAGAGAGACTGTGGGTGCTGCTGCGAACGCTCTCAGGGACGCATTTGTAAAGCGAGCATTGCAATACACCGTAAGCAGAGCGTTGATGGTGAGACCCCGGCACGACAGCAGCAGCGACCCATCTCTTCTAGCACGGAGCGATTTCTTTTAGATAGAAGAGGAAGCTTAGATAGACTTTTAAGAAACCAAATAAAAATATAAAGAGATAGCGAGCGAGCGAGCGTCCACCTGGCTGGCAATGTCGCGCGTCAATGACAGCGACTGTATTGGTGACTTGCTCTTCGTAAATAGGGCTACTCCAAGGCTCAAAGTGTTCTTCTGCCTTCGTTAATAATCTGATCGTCGCTGTTTCTTCTGAGAGCAACACACACAAGACAAGACAAACCCACGGTGAGTTCTCTTGTACTTTACGCCAAGCGAAAGTGCTGAAATAAGGAGAGATATAACCAAACATGCTCAAAGGAAACGGACCTGACTGACCTGCAGATCCTGCGGAGCGAGCGGCTGCTTGCCTGTGAACGTGCGCTCTGTCGTCGTCGTCATGGCTGCGGCTGATTGTGAAGAGGCACTACCACTCGATGCTGCTGCGTCCTTGCGCAGATCCTTGACGACGGCCGCCAGCGCCTCGGGATTCACGCCTTTCTGGATGAGCGCCATGAGGATCGCGAGCGTCTCGCGGTCCAGCCCCGTGTTCAGCAGCCGCGACAGCTCGTACACAGCTGTAAAAGACACACGAGTAGAGGTCAGCACACAGTCATCAAGGATAGTCGCTATTGCAATGGACATACGCGTAAGTGCACGTACTCTCCATGACTTCGCTGCGCGTGGCGGTCACGCCGCCGCCGCTGCTGGCATTCGCGCTCATACTCAACCTGTGCGTTCTTGTGTTTGAACTCTTGTAAAGCACGCAAAAAGGAAACCATGTAATTTCGACATTTTTGACATTTCGACAACCGCTTTCAAACGGCTTGGTTGATAAACCATTTTTGAGACTCTACCAACTTGAGTGCCCCCTCCCGTCAAAATGTACTCGTGGTTGTTCGCAACTGCTACATGAAATGTGATCTGGCGCTTGAATTCTAAAGAACTGGACATGTCTAACTCTTTGTGGACTAAAGAAGGACCAACCCGAGAGCAATCCCCTCCCCTCTAACAAGTCCACTTCGAGTCGTACCACCTCAACATCAAATCCTCTGCAGCGTTTCTCAAGTAAAAGTCAGTGATTGGCCCGATTCCTGATGCATCACACTGGTTGTACTCTTAACGACGAGTGCGGATTATTTCAATCATTGTCCAAACACCTCTGGAGGCTTGGTCTCGAAGGTCAACCTGTCAGCCCAGCGTTTTCCCACTCCACTTTTTGCTGGGCAGTGAGAAAGAAGACCAACAACCACCAAAAGAACCATGATAATGGAGCTGTCCTGCGTGCAAGCAGGAGTAGAGGAAGTGGGCTGCATCGTCGACGACTTGAAGACAGTGGTCAAGAACGAGATGCGAGACAGGATCCGGTGCCGCGCCCATGAACTGACGCTCTATCTCGCGATCGAGGACAGCGGAGCATGGCTGACGGAAAACGAAGCGGATGACTTGGACGAGGGCTACGTTTCCGCGACTTTCGAGTGGTTGGAAGATATGTCTGTGACGCTCTGTCAAGTCGGCCTAAAGAGCGAGACAGTGTGGGAGGGAGAAGAAGACGATGGAGACGCTGGGCAAGTCCACGTGCTGGTAGCTGTCCCCCGATGAGCGAGTGCTTCGTTCGCATCGGCTGGAGGAGTGCTGACGTCATGCAAGCGCTCGTTCTTTGTGAACCTCCCCAAGGTCGATGAACGTGAAGACTGGCTCGACTTTGGGTTCGACATGACCACCATCGGGGATCCGCAAATAATGACTAAAAAAATAATTGACAATTTTTAATTGAATAATTAATTGACACCCCGCAATTCATTTTCCAATTTATTGACTGAATGGTCCAAACACCATTGTGGAAGTGATATCACAGCCACACTCGTCGAGGAACCTGAAGCTCTCGTCCGCTCAAATCTTCAGGTCGGGTCCTAGCTGCGGTCTCGGAATTGTAGTCTCGCCACATGCCTTTCCACATCATACTGCGGCAGTGTCCCCAAATGGCAAACGCGACTGCCGTGACATTCTCGGACGGAACCAGCGCCGTGGAATTGCCACGCGTAAGCACGAGTCGGTCTTCTTGGGTGCCTCCGAGGCATGCGCGCATCGTGCGCGCGGCGCAGTAGTAGTCGTTGAATGTGGCAGCGAATTGTTGTTCGCTCGCTTCCCGCAGCGTTTTCTCCGACGCGCTTCGACGATTCCGACGAACATCAGACCGAGGTACATCGCGCTCGCAATCTAGAGCATCCAGCGCCCACAACGGTCCCAATAGCTACAGAGGAGCACAAACGGAACCCAGAGGTCAACGATGACCAACTCAGTCACTCTTCTTCTCGCCAAATCCAAGTTGTAGTCCCTCCTGTTCAAGCACCGGTCGCCACAATGCCCTGGTGGCGTTTGTCACGCAGCCAGCCCTGTGTCCGTACGCCAAGGCAGCTCCCACATACTGTAGTCGCTTCAATCTGCCTTGGTCGAGCTCAGTCGACAGTGAGATGATCACAGCCAGTTTCGAACGTTCTCATCCTTCAGCAAAACGCAGCAGGCTTGATAGCCATGCTATGTTGGAAGGTACTTGCCGCAGCTCACGGAATTATTGAAAAGCAGCGCGGTGGTCGATACATGGAAGCTGACTCACCCTAGTACAACCAGCCTCGGATTAAAACCATTATTTGAGCAAACGAGTGGGTCCGAACGACCTCGATGCGAAGCTGGAAGAAAAAGATATGATCGATGATCCTATTGCCACTTCTGGCGCTTTGTTCACCGACGTTAGAGCTAAAAATTGCAATCACTAACGGCTCAAGAATCTCTGCATGATGTTTTTTCTTCTCATCCATTCTCATGGATACCACCGACAACAACATACACCCAACGGCGGCTCCCAGGAGCACGTTCGTGTAGAACATGCGTCTCGGCCACTCGCCCGTGTAGGCTTCAAACACACCGGGGTTCATCGCGTACGGAGCCGGCATCGCAGATTGCTCTTCGTCCGTGAGAGGGGTCGTCCACTGAACAAGGTTGCCACACCACGTGTCCACTTCGGTCGAGCCTTTAGTGTCATCCAAGAGTGCGTACATTCGACCAGCCTTTCCGGCCGGCGTATTTCCGTTGTCTTTGTCTCTGGATTATCGCTCAATGCTCGCCAGCACCACTCTCTGACAGCAATCCCAGACCGAGAACGCGGCTTCTGTGGCGTTCGTGGCATCCTGCAGCGACGTCGCATTCCCACGCGTGATCAGTTCCATGTCTTCAAACGACCCTTTGAGGCACACGCGCAGTGTCCGAGCCTCGCAGTAGAACGTGTTGTAGAACGTGGGGAACTCGTGCGCAAACGCTTGTCTCCTCTGGGTCTCCACGGCTCCGATGCAGTTGCCGACAATGCTCCTTCGCAGAGCCCAACGCTGATGAACGCGACCAGATAGCCGAGCAGGATTATCATGGAAACCAACCACGCAGAGGACAAGGTCGCGGAGATCGGTTCGAACGCGTACTTGACGTCCATGGCGCTCATGTTCATGCCGACAACCGGGAAGTACGCGAGCGACAGCAGCACGGCACAGACCCAAGCGCGAGCGAGCACCAGGAGAAACTGAACCACTGCGTATCCTCCGTTAGTCGACTGGTGGGGTGTAGCTGTTGTTCGTCATCTTCAACGGCGAACTTGTTGGCTATGCGTGTGTACGCAACCGCAGTCGCCGCGCCTCGGGGCTTCTACAACCAGCGCATTTGTGTTGGTGACGAGCGCGCGCTTGAGAGGAATCGACTGACTTTGGTGGACTTTGAGGGGGGAAATTGAATGCGAACTGGTTTCTATTAGATGTTGTGGGATTTCTTCTCGGATTGAACCCACGCACCTTCTTTTGTTCGCAGTACTGGGTATAAAAAATGGACAGATTCACGTAAGGTCTTGGAAGAGTGGCAGAGATTTGCTTCAGATTTTTTTGAGCGTTTTGTTTCACCCATAAGACATAAGACTCGCTTTGCTTGACAAGAGCCACTGACAGCAACGGATTCGAAACTCACCCAAAGTGCTTGACAAGAGCCGATTTGATGAGGACAGGAAGCCGTGAGAGTTGTGTGAAGTGCTTGGACATTGGTGTGAAGTGCGCAGCGATGCCGAAGAACAGTTTCCTTTGTCCATCTTGTTCAATCTGAATCCGACTTTAACAAATCTGAAATCTGAACGGAGGGCTTTCAAAAACGTCTGACGCTCCAAAAGCGCATGAGGACAGACTCAGAAGCGCTGCTCCCTGGACAAAATGCATACATTTGTGTCCTGGGTTTCATTTTGATCGCTTGACACGCAACGAAACCTCAACCCACAGGTTCTGATATGGATATAGAACCGACAATTGTAGAAACACCTCTCTAAGTCGATCAAAAATAGCTAAAAACGATCCATTTTCTCCTTATCATCTTCGGTCGCTGGTAAATATGCATTTATGTTACAGCTGTACCTCCAAGCCCATTGTAACTGTAAGGAATCGCGAAAGGGTTAAGTGACTTGGTGCTAAATCTCTTTTCGAAGTACCGTTTCGTTTATCTTGGCACCACGAGATAGATCAAATAACCACTTCTTGAATGTTAACCCACCACGTTTTTCTGGATGTCGTCCCAGAAAACGGTGAACAAAAAAATCAAATAATGTTCATTCTCGGATTCGCTTGCAAGTTCCAGTCACAATCAGTCAGTTAGTCAGGATGCTGAAGTGGGGTGCCATCAAGGCGACAGGTGGCGCGTACCCTGCGATCGACCAAGAGAAGAAGCCGCAGCAAGAGCCCGCCAACAAACCCAGCAGCAGCAGCTGCTGCTGCTTCAGCAAGTCCCTGTCGGCTCTGCGCCGCTGTGCGCCCACCTATTGGTCCACGCCTCTCCTCATCTTGTCGGCTTTGCTGGCGACCGCGATGTACGCCGAAGTGGCCGTTAATGACACCGACATACTGTACATTAAGTACGCGTTCGAGCCCATGACCATGAGTTGGTACACTCTGTGGGGGGTCATTGTGATCGTCGTCCTCCCGCTCGCGACCTTCTGTACCGGCTTGTTAATCTACGATGAAACGAGGGACCGGCTCTCCCAACGGTACATGTACTTGCTGGCCGGTGCCTACATCGCCGTCCTCCTCGTCGGCAACGCGCTGGGGGCTGTCGAGACGCGCCACCGACTGGCGTTTGAAGCCGAGTTCGCGGTCAAGTTCAACGCGTACTACTGCAACTCCCGCACGCTGCGCCTGTGCCTCGAAGGACCCGACGAAGATCTCGAAGCGCTCCTGGGGCTGGACCACGGGAGCGTCCGCAACAACACGACCGCCACGGACTCCACCTTCTCAGGATGGCGTCACTGCCGCCTCGTGATTGCGGACAGCATCGCGCGAGTGCACGTCGTCACGAACGGTGAACCGGGCGACAAGACGATCGAAGCGGGGAGAATCTACAAGTTCGTTAACGACTGCAAGAGCTCACGCGAGGTCGACGCGTGGTGCGGCAACTCCTATCTCGGATCGGCCTCTCTCACAGACCAAGAGCAGCGGAGCATCCCGAGTCCGTTCGCCACGAACCCCGACATGTTTGAGAAATACACGCGCGAGTGGTCGACGCGCATGTTCTACTCGACCATCCTACTCGGGAGTGCGGCCGGGTGTCTGGTACTCGCCGGAGCAAGTTTGCCTCCCCGTGGGGCATCGAAATGGCGACTATCTACATAGTGAAGGAGCGTGGTCAGCATATGATGGTGTACTTTGTAAACTTGCCAGGCTTCCTATGCTACTTCGAAGTAAAAACCAAGAGATATTGTTAGGATGAGCGCATTCTCTAATGAATTCTCTTTGAACTTTGATTCATAGATTCATCCCCCCCACCGAGGTATTAAGAAACCTTGGGGAACGCCACAAGTTCTGCGAACTTGGTATCTACTTTCTCAACAATAGGGAACAAACACAACTACTCAGTCTTGTATGATCCATTCCCATCAGAACGACAGGTAAATTTCAAGAATCACCCCGACTTCATGACAATCTCAATCAATACAGCGAAATGACAAGGAATTTTAAGGAATTCATACTACTGTTGGCTCTCTTGAAAGTACGATTTTAAAACCCTTCCAAAATCGATATTTTTCCTTTCAAAATAGATTTATCTACCTGTCGAAAGTGATATCATTCCTTCAGAATTGAAAACGAAGCCAACAACAATGCTCTCATCGAATGAGAGCACACTCGTCGCAGATTCTTTGTCAACTCCCTCTAGCGAGATCACCCCCAACAGCCTGGAGACCCCCAGGTTGATCTCTATCAGTGGCGTAACTGAATGTACCTCACCTGAAACCCGATTTATCGGTGTTGAAATGTATCGACTGGTAGGAAGTGCAGGGGTTCTCTGAGAAGAACACTCGCAAAGATGATTAAGAACGGAATCTTTTCATCATCTGTATCTCCAATCCTACTAGGAGAGTCTGGAACATTATTAGGACCAAAACCAAAGTCTCCCTCCCTCGCGCTCGCCGTCTCAATTTGGCACTTGGCCATCTGCATTTTCAGCTGACGTCTGTGTCGTCTTGGTTCACCGAGTTGCATCGCGGCATTCCAGGACCACGCGACCAATAGCATGCAACAAATCATTGCCCCCAGCAATACGTTCGAGTAGGACATGCATCTCGACCACTTCCGTGTGAACTTTAGGAACATCTCAGGCTCCAACGCGGACGGAGCTGGGAGCACTCGCTGTTCTTCGTCAGATGGCGGAGGGGTCGTTCGGTGGAATACATTCGCGCACTATGCGTCCGCCTCGCCGGAGCGGTCGACGTCATCGAGAAAACGGTCAACCCGCGCCGAATCAATATAGATCCCGTGTGGTGAAGAGTGGTGGTCCATAACCACTTTTGCTCAGGGTGTCCAGATCGAGAGCGCAGCGTCAGGAATCGCGTTTGTGGCTTTATTGAGTACTATGGCAGCGTTTTGACCAGTGAGTACCAGCAGCTCACCGTCACCACTGCCATCGAAGCACACCTCCAGCAGCCGCGAGTCGCAATAGTACTCGTTAAACTTGACCGCGAACTCTGGTTCGAACGCGAGTCGCTTGGCTTCTTGAGCGACGCTCAAGCCGTTGCCAACAATAAGGAGGACGAGGTAGACAGCGCTCAGCACGTACAATCCCCATCGCGCTCCTCTTCCTGTGCCGCTACAGAAACCCTGGATGACCGGCACCACCGATAGAAGAACGAGCGCCCACGTTGTGGCCAACCAGACGAAGAAGGGTATCGCTGACATGGGCGGCCCGAAATCGTACTCGATGGCCATTGTATCCATGCCAACAGCAATCGCGACGATGAGCCACTCGAAAGCAAGCAGTTGCGAGGTGAAAACCAGCGGAATCGACCACTTGGAGGAACCAACGCAGCTCAGAAAGCGCAGGTTGCAGCTTACGCCTGACATACAACCACAGCAGCTGCGGATGGTAGTGTCGCCGACGGGATCTTGGGTTTTCTTGTCATGCGTAGCTGTGCCCACTGCACCCGTCGCACTCTCGATGCGGGATTCGTTGCTGCAGATCACTGGCACCTCAGAGTTGTACAAAGGATTCCGAGTACCAAAGTAGTACGTTGACAATAGTTACTTGCTTCCGATTTGGCAAATCGGGGATTGAGGAGATTATCTGTTTGCTTTTGCTTGCTTTCTTCATGAGAAGCTTTGTTAGAATTTTCGTTGGCAACTCGGGTTTCTCGCAAGATGTCGTTTTGATTTAAGATGTAAATCTTCCTTTTTTCCTCAATTGTTCCGTTTTCTCCTCGAGCCAATGCCTGTTAAGCCGCGCAGGAAGATCTGGTTGTAAAACAGTCGCTTGAGCTCAGAAGGCTGTTTGGCTCATTGGCATACATGCTAGGGAATCACAGTCAGCGCGCACCATGGGGACGACGATGGAGAAGCGCGAGTACTGGCAGTTCATCTCGAAAGACGGTGCGTCCAACCAGTGCTATCTCTTCACGGACGCCTTCGGCCGCGCCCTGCAGCTGCTGCTCGCGGTCGCGGCAATCCTCGTTCTCTACATCAAGCGCAAGCTCGAGACGCCAGCACGGCCATTGAAGGTATGTATGTATCTGTCTGCATCACATGTTGCGTCAGTCGTTCGCAACCTGAAATACTACAAACTCTCAATATGTCCGTCAGGTGTGGGCCATGGACGTCGGCAAGCAGTGTGTCGGTTCGCTGATCTGCCACTGGCTCAACATCATCGTCTCGATCGTCTTTGTGGCGAGTGCAGCTTCGGATGACGATGAGGTAGGAGGTATGCATGCGCACAACCGCACATGATAATACTCGATGTTCACGCTAATGGCATGCATGTCAACAGTGCGGCGTGTACTTCCTGGCGTACTTGGTGGATGGGACGCTCGGCTTGGCGCTCGTGATCGTGTTTCTGCGCGTGGTGCATCTGTTCGCGGTCAAGTTTGGTGTTCAAGACCTCGTGGACTCTGGGTACTACGGTGAGCCGCCAAGCTGGCGCATCTGGTTGATCCAGCTCAGTGGCTACATGGCTGTGCTGCTGCTGATGAAGCTCGTCGACTTTCTCTTCATGTGGTGTCTCTACCACCCGCTCGTTCGCGCTTCAAACGCGCTCTTTGCGGGGTTTTCGAGCCACCGCCACTTTGAATTGCTGCTCGTGATGGTGATCATGCCCGGAGTCTTCAATTCCTTCCAGTTCTGGGTATGCGCGTCAATCTTTATGTAGGACAAGGCGAAATGCTGTTTGGCTGTATAGACTGACTTGTGCAACGCCCCCTTGTGGTCGATCCATTTAGATACTGGACTCCCAGCTAAAGTGCTCGGGCGAGCACTGGAAGTATTTCGCGCAGCCTGGGACGCAAGACGAGAAGAATCGGATGTACCAGAGCAACCAGCCAGCCACCAACCCACCAATTCTGTTCAACACGTCTGGGGGATTCAGGACCAGCAGTGTTTTATCTGGGGGAGCAGATCTAGCGCGTGATACAACCGAGCCGAACCTCGCAATTCCACTTTAGAGACGACAGACAAGTGGACGCTGTGGGTATGACGGTGACGCTGCTGTTTGATACTTGATCTTAGATGCGCCTCCCAGTACCTGGAGGCTTGGCAGTTCTTCTGGTTGGAGGTGATAAAGGTTTTAGAAGAAGAAACAAACTAACCAAATTGAACAGAGTTTGCTGAAGAACGATGGGCGAGTCTAACGAGAGAGCAAGAGGCGAATTTGGTTGTGTGCTGGCTGACACTGGCCGCTTTGACGATGATATGCTTGTCTGACTATTTTTTCGGCGTGTCTAGGAATCCATCGACTCTTGTCTCTCGCGCTGCAACTGCGCGCGGCGTTGCTGGATGAGCTCTTCCACCGACATGTTCGCTGAAGAAGACGTCGTTGACGATGAGACGCTGGCGGAGCCCTCATACGCCCTCGTGGTACTTGGGGCTGATGCCGAATAAGCTGTCGTAGGTGTGGGCTCGCTGTTCGCCGACATTTTACTCGCACTCATTGCCGGCGGTCCACCTGCGCTCTCCGCGTTCCGCAGCGCGATGATGGACGCGTTCACGAGCCGTTGCAGTGCGTTCACTTCCCGCGCGAGGCATTTCGCAGGCTCGCCGAGATTGTCAGCCCCACCGGCGCTCTGCAAAGTCGCGTCCGAAGCCTCGCTGATCGCGTTCACGAGCGCCTTGATCTTGTGTTCCATGATCGTCTGCACGGCCTTGCGCTCCTTCACGAGCGTCTCGCAACGCGCATGGAGTTGTTTGTTCTGCTCGTCCGGGTTCTTCAGGTCCAGGGTGTTGCTCAGGTTCACGTCTTTTAGGCGCTGGTTCTCAAGCTCGAGCGCCTTGAGCTGCTTGCTCATCTGCGCCAGCCTCTCTTCCTGGAGCAGCATCAGCTCATTGTTGTTGCTGGTGGTACTACTGGCACTCACAGGTTTGCCCGGCTGTTGGTGCAGCCCCATCGCCTTCATGCGCGCCTCAAGCTCCACTTGCACGAGCTTCTCGACGCGCTCGCGCAGCACAAACTCGATCGAGACCTTCTCGGACTTGACTTCTTCGAGCTCTTTCGCCATGCGCAAGTGCTCCATCGCCTGGTTGTCCACGAGCGTCTTGAGCTCCTGCATCTTCTCTTCCGCAGACAACAGGCCCTCCTGAGCAGTGGCACCAGAGGAACTGTTGTTGCTGGTCTTGATGGAGTTGTTGTTGTTGTAGACGATCTGGTCTGTCGGGTAAGGACGGAACTGCTTGTGGGTGATCAGCAACTCTGTCGCAAGCCCGCCTCCACCACCACCAGTCATTCCTGACGATGATCCTGAATGGCGCGAGCTACTGCGTGCTCTGTCACTGCCACCGCCGCTTGCACCCCAGTCGCCCAGCGCCTTGATCACCTCGGCGTTGGTCTTCCCAGGCGAGTTCGCGTTGTGCTCCATTGTGACGCGCTGCAAGTGGATCAGATGCGCGGTCTTCTCGTCCAATTTCTCCTCGAGCTCCTTTTGGTGACGGTCGTAGGCGTCCAGCTCGTCCTGCAGCGCCGTGATCTGCTCGTCGCGCTCGTTGAGCCGCTGCGTGAGCGCGATCATGATGTCGCGCTGCTTGAGCAGCAGTTGCTTGTAGCGATCGACCTGGGCTTTCTCCTCTTCGATGCTCTCGCGCTCTTTCTCCAGGTCGGCCAGGCGGCACTCGTACTCCTTGCGGATGCGGTCCTGATGCTCCTTGATCGCGTCGCGGATGATCGGGTCCTCGGCGTCGTAGACTCCGTCACTAGCCATCCCGCCCACATGGTTCCCGTCAGCGTCCAGCTCGCCACCACCACCAGCCATTCCGCCCACGCCACCGCCAGGTCTCCCCAGTCCTCCACCGTTCGGGTTCTTGCGCTGGTTGCTCATGAGCATCTGCGACGTGAGCATCGAGATGCGCTGCTCGAGCTTCTTCTTCTCCTCTTTCTCCTTCATGAACTCCCGCGAGCGCTCCTCCAAAGCGCGGATCGCGGCCATCTTGTCCTCCTCGGCGCGACGTCGCTGCTCGTCCAGTTCCAGGAGACGTCTCTTGTCGACGACATTGCGGCTTTTCTCCTCGAGCTCCGCTCGCAGCCGCTTGAGCTCGCGCTCGTACTTGCGCAGCAGACTTTTCTGGTCCAGATCCTCGTTCACGCGCGCCTCGTTCTTGATGCTCTTTGCACGATTCGCGAACTTGAGCGTCGATAACGACTCGGTGATCGCCTCGAGGGCGGGCGAGATCATCGCCATCATCGTGGTCTTGCAGTTGCCGCCGAGCGAATCTTCCAGGATGCGCGTGAGTTTACTATCGCGATAGGGGATATGCTGCCGACCCCGCGCGTCTGTGAGCGCGGCGATCACGTTGCCCAGTGCCGAGAGCGACTGGTTGATCTTCTTGCTCTCTTCGAGTCGCTGACCGGTAGCTCCTGAGAGCCGCACACGCTCGGAGCCGGCCAAGTCCACCAAGTTCAGCTTGCCTACTTTGAAGCTCTGGCGGATCATCGACTCGAGCTTTGGATGCAGCGCCATTGTCCCATTTGCGTTGGTTTTCCCACCGCCACCACCGGCATTACGAGCCTGATACGCGTTCACCATGGCCGTGAAGTCGTCAGGCGAGATCTCCGTGCCCTTAGAGTCCACGTACGAGGTCTTGCTCTGCTCAGCGATAATGATGAACACCGCGTGGCTTCGCGACGACACCTCGTTCATCTTGGTACTCCCAGTTGCTCGCATCGCGCCGCCGCGCTCCATGAGTCCGTAGATCTCTTCGGGTGAGCGCACGACCCACTCGGAGAGCCCCTCGACGAACACGCCGCGCTTCTTGTCTTCGCGGATCGTAAGGTTGTTACGCTCGGGCTTGAGCAGATCTGAGATCGACTCGTTGTAGATTTGCAAGTAGGACGCGCGCACGAGGAACCGCATGCGCGCCGAGATGTTGGACTGGATGTGACAGAAGATCTGCTCGATCGCCCTGGGGATGATACCGCGCTCTTCGACAGATCCCGAGCCGCTGTTGAACCCCTCCATGGTGTACGTCTTGCCCGTGCCGGTCTGTCCGTAGGCGAAAATGGTCGCGTTGTAGCCCTCGAGCGAGGACTCCACCACAGCCTTGGCCGTGTTCTCGTAGACGGCGCTCTGTGTGCATTGCTGGTCGTACACGTGATCAAAAGAGAACATGTGGCTTCCGTAAGCCCCCGGGGCGGCATTCCCATCGGCGTCTGTGAGTGCACTCAGGTTCTCGCACACTGTGAGCACGTGGCCAGGAGGGTCGACGCTGATCACATTCTGGAAGGGTCGATCCCCATGCAGCTCGCGTGGCAGTGGTGGCCGCACGCGGATCACAACCTTGAAGTTGCTGCCGCGCTCCGAATACCGAGAGCCACTCGAACTCACGCTCACAGGTGACGAGAGCGCGCCATTGCCAACACCGCCATTGCCACCCGAGACGCTTCCGCTCACACTGGTGCTGCCAATCGAGAGACTCTCAGACACGTTGGAAGATGTCTCGTCGTCGCCTCGCGAGTTGTAAGAATTTGAGATCGCGGTGCGCTGCAGGTACGCTGGGGCAAGCTGATGCGCGCTCTGGTAGTAGCCCTGCTGGTGTTGCTGCTGTTGGAGTTGCTGTTGCTGGGAACTGTACGAAGATCTTCTGCTTGAAGTCGCAGTGCTTGTGCTCGTGTGCGGTGACGACCGAGCGCTTCCGTTGCCACTTCCGCTCGCGGAATGCGAGGGTGACGGTATGTTCGACGGCACGCTGATGCTCATCCCCGCGAACGCATTCCCGCGACCATAGTGCTGTTGCTGGGCTCCAGCATGGCTGTTGCTGTTGCCGCCGCCATGTGCGCCTCCACCACTGTTGCTGCTGCTTCCACGCGGAGTTGTGCTTGGGCTTCTGGAGTTGCGCAGCGAGGACGTGAAGTCGGACGCGCTGCTTCTCATCTCAAAACGATGTCTCCCTGTCTCCGCTCTTCAAACAGTATTTGCAGGCGGGAAGAACGTGTGCGGTTGGTTACCAATGAGATATGCGATCACGAAAGTGTCTTGAGAATGAATCGGCGCTTCAAAATCAGTTGTGGTGCGGCATTCTCAAATGAGAGCGAGACGGCCGCGCGATGACGGACAAAGAGAGAGAGAGACCCAAGCGCGAACGTGCAAGCCTCTAGCTGTTGCAACCTCAGTGGGGTGCTTTGTGTGCTGACGGAGATAGCGGTGGCGGTGGAAGGCCTGAGTCCTTCCAAGTGGAGAACGAGAGCAAGGGGCGGAGCTGTCCGGACATCACGTCGGGACTTTCATCGCTGCAGTTACGTCCGTACCCATCATCTTCTTTCGCGTCTCTTGGAGTCGGTCGGATCCGCTCATGTGGACCACGTAAATTTGCCACTTCATAGCGTTACTTCAACGACTAGCGAAACGGTTGTCCATCACTCCGTGGCTTTTTTTGCGAGGAATTCCTCTTGACTGGCTGAGAAGAGAAGAAAGTGTAAGGTAAAAAGGGGATCTATATTGTTGTTATGGTTTTCTTGGGGCTTTTGGTCGTTGAGAAAATGAAATACGGGGTTGTTTGGTTCGGTCGGACGGATGTGTGTTGCTTGCGACTTAGCATCCTTTCAGACTCAGCGACATCTTGATGTTCATCGCTGCCAACTCGTTCGCGAGGTACCGGAACACGTACGGCATGGCGACCGCCTGGCAGTTCTCACCGCTCTGGCACACCTGGCAGTACCACTGGGTCTTGGACTTCATGGCCACCGCGATCTCGCCCTGGCCGGCCGTCTCCACGCTTGCTCGCTGGGTCGCGTTCGAGAGCAGCGAGCCGCAGTTCGTACAGACGGTCGCGATGTGCTTGTCGGAACAGTTCATGAGACGGTCCTGCAGCAGGAACGCACAACCGTGGGCAAGCACCGAGTCGCGCTCCATCTCGCCGAAACGGATACCACCGCCCTTCTTACGACCCTTCACTGGCTGGCGCGTAAGCGAGTTCATTGGACCAGTGGCACGGACTTGGGACTTGTCGCTCACCATGTGACGCAGACGCTGGTAGTACACGACACCCATGTAAATATCCGCCTGCATGACGGTGCCGGAGATGCCCGAGTAGAGCGGCTCGCTGCCCATGTAGTTGTACCCGTGCTCCTTGAGCTGCGAGCCAAAGTAGTCGATCACGCGGTCCTTCTCGCTGAACTGGAACGGCGTGGCGTCCATGTACTTGCCCTTGAGCGCGCCGGTCTTGGCCGCCATCGACTCGATAAGCATACCGACCGTCATACGCGACGGGAAGGCGTGTGGGTTGATGATAATGTCCGGCGACATACCGGACTCCGCGAACGGCATGTCCGCCTGCGGCCACAGGATACTCATGACACCCTTCTGTCCGTGGCGCGACGAGAACTTGTCACCGATCGTCGGGTTACGGCAGAAGCGCAGCTTGATGCCCGCCTTCGTGTGCTCCGAGGCCTGCGACGAGTTGCCGATCATGTTGATCTGCTCGATGATCGCCGGCTCGCTCTCCTTGTGCTTCTGGTACTGCGCCTCGCCCGTGGTCTCGTCAATCCAGCACGCGATCGGGTCACCGTAGTTCACGACCTGGCCAATGTGCGGGAACCCATCGCGGTCCAGGCTGGTCGAGCACTGCTCACCCGTGGCTGGCTTGACGTTCGAGAAGTACTTCTTCGACACGCCGCCCTGCTTTCCGTCGGTGCCAATGTCCACGTTAATTTGCTTGTACACAGACGCGTGTCCAAAGCCTCGCTCGTACGAGGACTTGTTGAGAATCATCGCATCTTCCATATCGTAACCGGTGTACGAGATCACGGCCACGACCGCGTTCGTGCCGAGAGGGTACTCGTCTAGCTGGTACTCACGCAGACGCTCGTTCTGCACGATCGGGATCTGCGGCGACTGGATGCGGTACATCTTGTTGTCCGTGCGGTTGACGATCGAGTGCGCCGGCGTGCCCATGGTCTGCTTCGCCATCTGGCACTGGTACATGTTACGCGGCGACTGGTTGTAGTCCGAGAACGGCGTGAGCGACGCCACGAGCGACAGCATGTTGGTTGGCTTGATCTCCATGTGGGTCGTCGCGGGGCGGATGTCGTCCTTCGTCACGGCGATGTCCATAAACACCTGTTCCATTGGACCAATGTACTCAACGCGCTTCGTGCCCATCTGCACCACTGGGCGGGACATGCGCGCAGCGTCCGCCGACATGTAGAGACCTGGGTACACACCGCCGATCGTCGGCAAGATCAGGCACACCTCCAAGTTCGCCACGATGCCGTGCTCGAGGCGCTCAGCAGAGTCCTCCGCCGACTTGACCTGGCGCAGCACCTCCTGGATGCGCTTGCACACAACAGCTGGCGCACCACCGAGCACCTTGCCGTTCATCATGATTGGCAGGTACGAGTACGGCACAACAAGCGCACCGTCGGCGTAACCCGAGGTCGGGATCATGCCCAAGCTCGCCAAGAAGCGCGCGACCTTCATCTCCTGCGCCAGGTAATCGTCCGCCTTGTGCGCAGGGTACGAAATGAGCTCGCACTCGACCGCCAAGTGGTTCAGCAGACCGCACGGCGAGCCATCAGGCGTGTGCACTGGACAGAGGAAGCCCCACGAGTCCGGCAGCAGCTTACGCACGGTCGTGGTCTTCATCTCCGTGAAGAACTGGCCGCGATGCACGGATCGGAAGTGTGAAAAGTAACGGTAGTAGTTGAGCTTCTCCGCGACGATCGTGTAGCCCGCTACTTGCATGAGATCCAAACCACTCGACGAGCGCAGGTTGCCCGTGTTGAGGAAGTACGTCATCGCGTGGCCGACGTTCGACGTGCGCTCCCACATCTTCCTCAGGAACACCTGGTCCATCACGACGCTGCGCTTGCTGCCGGTGCACTCCTTCAAAATGTTGGCGCGCATCGCCGCGAGCTGCTCCTGGAGCTTCTCCTTCAGGATCATGAGGTACAAGTGGCCTGGGAGAAGCAGTTCGTGGTTCATGACAGAATCGGCGTTATCTTCACGCACGTCGCCCTTGGCGAACGCGTAGAGCTTGCGCAGCATGAGGCAGAGCAGCTCCACCTTCTGCGCGCGACCCTTCTCGCCCTTGGGGATGTGCACAAACAGGAACTCGTCGAGCATCTTAGAGCCGACGTCGACGTTGCTCATCGACTCATACGCGTTCGGCATCACGTGGCGGAAGTGCTTGCCCAGGTACGCGAGCGCTTCGTCGCGCGAGTAGAGCGAGAACTTCTTGGCTTCGCGCAGGATCAGCTCCACACGAGCCGACAGGTACGTGTTCTCGTGCTCGCCGCGCAGCACGCGCTCGTAGATCTCGCGGTCCGTGATCGGGTACAGCGCCTTGAACACGAGGCCGACTGGAATCATGAACTCCTGTTTCTTCACACCGAAACGCACCGTGGCGTTACCGTCTTCCAAGTAGTGGCACGTCACCGTGACCGCCGACTGGTCGCGACGCACGCACTTCATGAACACCGCGAGCTCCGTGTAGAGGTCGCCACGGTTCGCAAAGGCACCACGACGCACGGCCATGATGTGGTGGCGGCGCGGCATCTGCAGCAGACGTACGCAGCGCTCGTTGCCGTTACAGATGAAGTAGCCGCCCATTTCGTTCGCTTCCTCGCGGTTCTTGACGAGCTCTGGCGGCGAGAGGCCGTTCAGGTGGCAGCGCTTGGAGCGCACCATGATCGGGATGTCCCCGACCACGCGCTGGATGCGCTCGACGTTGTTGGAGCCTGCAAACGAGCGCGCGAGCGTCACGACCAGAGGTGCCGTGTACGACACCCCACGCTGACGGCATTCGCTCGGGTAGAGCTTGCGCTCGCCCGTGATCTGGTTCTCGCTGGTCGGGAAGCCCACCTGCGCGCTCTCGACCCAGATCGTCATCTGGTGCTGGTTCGGGATCTCTACGGGCACTTTGTCCATGTTGGCGACCGCCAGGTCCAGCCCTTCGGCCAGGAAAAAGTTGAACGAGTCCAGGTGCGGTGACACGAGCTTCTGAAGCTTGTCATTGCTGCATTCCATCAACCAAGTACATACACATTCATATGAGTGAGACTGTAAGGACCAACACAGCACAATAAATAGATCTAGCATCGGTCATGCAAGCAGCTACACGTACGTCTTGGTCGGGCAGGATCGGGACGCGGACGACGGGTTGGTGGACGCCCAGACCGTGCCGAAGTCGCCGCCGGCATCCTTTCCGCTCTTCTTCTTGCTCTTCTTCTCCACGCCAACCATCCTAGCTGATCGATATGCCTGTAGGTCTGTGCGGACGCCCCTGTCTGTCTGTCTGTAGCTGCTCACTCACGCGAAGGCCGCAGGACGCAGAGGTGACCAATGCGCTCGATCTGCTTCGGCGTCGCTTTATGCAATTGGCGATTGGCGCTCCGCGACGCTTCCGTGCCCAACCAACCAGTCATGTGAAAAACCTCATGTTTGGCTCTAAAACCTTATTAAGTTTGATAAAGTACGAACGGATGATTGGTGCGAACCTAACGGACCACTTCAACCTGACTGGGTTTGTGGACCAAAAACAAAGAGCGACGCATGACAAGATGGCAGAGCTCACTCTATTGCTGCACAGATGGATAGATGAATACGGATCAGCATAGCAAGTAGCATGGCATTTGCGTGGCTAAGAAATGTTTGTGGGCTCTACCGTCTGTACAGGCAGCTGGCATGACATGGGAGGTGGAGTGCGAAGTGATTGTATGGCGCTGCGTGGAATGAGTGATGAGTGAGTGGATGGACCAGAGGCTCTCTCTCTCTCGTGCGGCCATCCCCCTCATTCGGTCACCAAGCAAGAGCTGCACATGCTTGCGTCCGTTCCAACAAGTGCTGTCAAGTTGGTGAGAAATGAGTGGGACACATAAATGCCACGCAGGACTCGCATTTGCTCAGATCGGCCGGCGGCTGACTCGCAGGGGTTACAGCGGGCCGTCACACACTACGGAGCACTCCAATGTATAATTAGTGGCACGACGGCGCTGCCGATCGAGGCAACAATTCGTTTCAGAACGGAGCCATTTGGCTGGCGTCTTCAGGGCAAAAGCTACAAATAGCGCCGCCTTCCCGGGTGAGTCCTTCAGTGAATAACGCCGAGTGCGAGACTGGACCAGCGATCAAGTGCGTCGTCCAGGCGATTCGTTGCGGGTGTTAAACCAATCTCCAGATCTCTGGTGTGGCTGATCTGCTGGAAGCTCTAGCGCGGCGCGTCGTACGCCCAATCTGCTGTGAGTGATCGCCTCGGCTGGGTGTGTTCTCGTCATTCCCACCATTTACACTCGACCTTCATGCGCGCGACTACAAGAGCCTGGAGATTACAGCAGCAATAGTGTCGGCAGTGCAGACTCTGAAGCTAAGCGAGCGCTTCCACGGCTAGGGAGAACTAACTCGTTGATCTGATAAGCGGCCGGACCGTTTTCAGATGAGCGAGGTCTCGGTTCGTGACCTCCAGGAACGAGAAGAGTCAACACGAGAAGAAGTTCCAGCAAACGCTCAGGTCCATATCACAGCTGACGAGCCTGTGGTTCCGCCTTTCGCGCGAGTCCCAAGTCAGCCGCTTGTGAGTGAGCCCCTATCGATGCCGCTCCCTGAGAAGGGACTCAAGCACGGCCAATCGATCACGGAGTACAGTCTCCCTAGCGCAGTTGGCCACAGCAAAATCGAAGCGGAAGATGATCGCGAGCCGAAGACTTCGGCGCGACCGAGTTCCTCGCGGCCGTCAGATCTTGTCAAGCGCACTTCGGAGATCAGATCTCTCTTGGATGTGCAGATGCCGCCAACAGAACCAAATGAAGGTTGTGAGGTTCTCCATACGCCAGGAGAGTCAAGGGAGTCTGTGCAAGGGGGTCTCCGAATAGCTCCAGGTGTGTCAAGTTCAGCAAATAGTGGTGGTGATTTTAATGAATGCAGCGGACATGCGATCGAAGTTGCGATCTGGCCCAACTCCGTGAGCTCTGGAGAAGCGCGTGAAGCCCAGACGGAACGAAACCACGCCTGGCATGTTCCAGCCACTGGCGAGTTTCAGGCAACCGGATTCAGCAAGAGCCTTTCAGGGGGTAATCTAGCCATCAACTCCCCACTGACGCCACCAGAAGACCGTACAACTAGTGTTTCGATTCGCTCGCCATCTATGAGAGTGCCTCTAGGTCCGCACAAGCGCACCTCGTACATCGGCCCCCGAGCTCGTCCCGCTTCAGCGAGCACCAACACAGCAGCTGCAGAAGAGATGGACTCGTACACGTTTGCTCCGAAGAAACAAAACTCCGGAGGGGTCGGGGACGCGAGCCAGTCGTACTCGCGCAGTATCTCGCGCTTCCTCACCTCATCTGGCGGAGCGAGTAGCTCGCCACGGATTTACCCAGTTGCGTACTCCCCTTCCCTTATCGGTAGCCATGATGAAGACGACGGCGACGACGGTGCAGATCGAAACGAAAGCGAAGGTAGGAGCCATCATACTTCTCCAGAGAGCTCCGGCACCCCAAAGTATAGCCATCCGCCTCCGCAGAGCGCAGTGAGCACAAGCAGAGGTGAGGCGAAAGCTGCGCTAGCAACGCAGACAGTCCAGATCGCTGCAGTAGAGGAAGTCCAGCCGCCTTTGCCTATGCACGGGTACCAGCGCTCCGTGTTCCTGCGAACCCAGGGTGTCATCGCCGACATATTTGGCCAGCCAACTGACTCGCACGCGATGAAGATGATAAACCGTGCCGTGTTTGTGTTAATCATCTTGAATTTCTGTGTCATGGCGTCCGAAACGTGCGAGGGCAAGAACTTTGCCGGGTCTGACCCTGGGTACCCGTACCTGCCGGGTGAGTCGACGTACAAGGCTATGGACGCCGCGATCAGTCTGATCTTCACATTCGAGCTGTTCGGTCGCGTCGCCGCGCAAAAGTTCAAGAAGGTGATTCTTCTGGATCCATTCACGATCGCAGACTTTGTCGCGCTCGTCCCCTGGTACTTCCAGCTGATACTGAATCTGTCGGGTGCGTCGGACGTTAACTTCGATGACACGAACAGTCCCGCGCATTCGATTGCGCTGCTCCGGCTACTGCGAGCCGCTCGCCTCGGCAACATCCTGCGCAACTACGACCAAACGCGCATCCTCTACCTGTCGATCCGCGCGAGCCTGCGGCCGCTGGGCATCACGATGTTCTTCCTGTTCACGCTCGTGATGCTGCTCGCGACCGCGCTCTTCTACGCCGAGCCCTGCTACAACATCCACACGTGCCAGTTCACCGACATTTTCAACTCGGCGTACTTCATCATGGTCACGTACGTACCAAATGCTGCTGCTGTAGCTGCTGCTGCTTGTGTAGTGTCCATATACATTGTCCACATGACTAAACTGTCCGTCCCGTGTGGACATTGATGAACTACTCTTGTATACTGTGAATTGTCCTCTCACAGTGTGGCCACTGTCGGCTACGGCAACCAAGTGCCGTCACTCAACAACTGGGCGTCGGTGTTTGTCACGGGTGTCGCGATGATCTCCGGCCAGATGTACTTCTCCATGCCCGTGTTCATTGTCGGCAACAACTTTCAGAGCACGTACGAGAACTTCCAGTGGAACAACAAGCGCAAGCTGCGGCAAGAGGACAGGACGCTGAGCCCCTTTGACGCGCAGGAGACCCACGCGTACACGCAGCAGCTCACGAACACGCAGTTCCACCTGCTCGAGGCGTGGCGGATAGTACAGCTCAACATCCAGAAGATGGTGCGGAAGAGTAAAGAGGACGACGCCGACTCGAAAGAAGCCGCGCAGGCGCAGGCGCATCGCCTCGCAAAGATCAAAGAGGTAACGGAGAAGCTGCTGAGCGTCCACACAGAGGCCTGCGAGCTGCTGCAGCTCTTTGTGCCGCACAAGAAGAAAGAACGCACGGGGAGTGGCCCCGAAGCACGGTCTGAGGGTGTGCTTTCCCACATCTACGTGCGAGCGAGGCGCGCCATGATCAAGGGCAAGATGACGGATACACACAACACGGACAGTCGAGATCCGAGTGCCATGGCCGAGTCGTTCCGAGGCCGCCTCTGGCTCGCGCTCGAAGTGCCGGACTCGTCTCAGGTCGCCATGGTGATCAACAAGGTCATGGTCGTGTTCGCGCTGCTGAGCGTGTTCCTGTTTTGTTGCGAGTCGCTCCCGGAGCTCGCAACCTCGGGGGTGGAGACCCAGGCGTGTCGCCGTGTGGTGTACGACTACTGCACCAAGACGGGCTTCAAGGGTAACCGATGGACTGGTCCGAACTCGGGCTGTTTCGCTCGCGACGCGTATGGAGCAACGAACTTCTCGCAGCAACTAGACTTCACGTGCACCTCCCCGACGAAAGCACCCAATTGCTACGCGAATGGACTGAACTTTGGTTCCCTAGACGCCTCGGCCCCCAGTTGCGTCGACGTCTTTGACACCGCGGGCGCCTCGATCATTTGCTACCGCCAGCAATGCAACAAGTACAACACGATCGTCGACATGGGGTCGTACTGGATCTACTTTGAGTGGACGTTCGGGCTCGCATTCACGCTCGAGCTCGTGCTGCGCTTCGTTGCGTCTCGGGACCGCGCGCGCTTGATCCAGGACTTTTACATCATCTTTGACATCCTGGCGATCGTACCGTTCTTCGTGGAGGTGAGGTGCTCCGAGTCTAGGTCCTGTTGGTTCTCTGAGATTGTGCTGAATTGTGTGTGTGTGTGTGATTGGCACGCGTAGGTGGTTCAATACTTGGTGCAGAATGTGGAGCCGACGTACGCGATCGTGGCCACGTCGCCATCGTTTCTCTCGGTGATCCGCGTGATGAAAACCATGCGGATCCTGAAACTGACCAGAGTACGCTACTGGTCGTCCCCTAGGTGAGACTGTCTACCGTAGACGAACTAACCTCGTTCATTTCGAATATGCCTACAATTTAGCATTTCAAAGGCACCAAAGTGCTTGCAAGCACAGCGAAGGGAGTCTGGAAGCAGCTCACCATCCCGGTACGTAGTGATATCAAAGCAAATGACTCGTACATCTGAGTGTGCCAACCTGCCGCTATGTTTCAAACACCTGCATGCAGATCTTCTTCTTGTTCACCGGGTGTATCCTCGCCGGCGCGTTCTTCTACGAGATCGAGCGCGGTACCGAGTGCTTCGTGGGGAAAGAGTGCATGTGGTGGGGCAAGGACGTGCTCACGCCCAGGCTCGCGGCGGGTCTGCCGGAGGGGAAGCGCACCCTGATCCAGGACCGCCGGCCAGCGACGATCATCGACATGATCAAGTCCACGTGGCTGTCGTACACCACGTACGTTGAGTGCTGTTGCTAGTCTAACTTGTCCACGTGATGTAGACTTGGGCATTGACTCGTTGTTAATTTTGTTTTTGTTTTCCCCTGTGTGCGCTTGTGTGTATTCAGGCTCACTGCGGTCGGGTATGGGGACTTTGTTCCGCGCACGTCGATCGGCAAAGTGTTTTGCATCTGCGTCGTGATCATCTCGACGATCTACTCGGCGATGCCCGTGTCGCTGGTTGGCAGTAAGTTCTACGAGCTCTACGAGAAGCACATGGAGAAGATGGTGGTCAAGAGGGTGCGTTTGAATGAATGGCGTGAGCTCTTCTTGATACTAAAAGATAGGCATCCTGAGTACTCAGCTTCTTGTGATGAATGAATGGATGACTGCTTAGGGTGGATCGTCGGCGTCATGGCGCGGAACGAAGCGAGGCCTGATCGCACTGGTGGACCCAAACAATCCAAACAAGCAGCAGCAGTCAATCGCGCCTTCGCCGCGGACAATTGAGCTATTTGCGCTCGCTGAGAAAGAGCTCGACGTCCTCCACCAATTCATCTCGATGAGGCGGACGCTCGTGAACCTGCAGCGCAACCTCGACAACTTTGGCTCGCTCGGCATCGACATTGCGCTCCAGCGGAAGGACTCGAGCGCTGGCGAGAACGCCGCGTCGTCGCTCGTGATACGCAAGACGGACAACCTCGAGCAGTCAATCGAGTCCAAGAGCAACGCGATCATGGTGAGTGGATAGTTAGCAGTTCACTCTCTCTCTCTCAGGGGTGCGTGTTTCGCTGATTCTCACAGGTTATTTCACTGATGTCTAGGATACTCTGCTGCAGTTTTCGCTCGTGGTGGAAAGGATTCAGGAAGCCCCCACGACCTATGAAGCGCTCATCGACGATCCGCTCCAGACGCTCGTGGTGGGCAAAGTGTTCTCGGCGATGAAGAAGCAGAACTAGGCTGCGGATTCGACAGGAGTAGTAGCCTAACGCAGCCTCATTGAGAGTGGACATGGAATGTAATTGCTTGAGCAACGTAGGCAGCAGCAGATTATGGAGTTGAGCTATCTACCAAAGCCACAAGTCAGCCGACGAAGTTGTTCACACGCTGTTGTTGCAGTTTGTTGACGCGTCTCTCCATTTCCGTTAAGATCGGCTCCACTGAAGCTGTCTGTCGCCAGAGGCGGCGCGCGCTTGGCTCAGCCGAGTCCACTCCAGGCCAGCGAGTAGGTGTCTTTGCTTGCTGCTCTTTGCGTTCTTTGTTGCTAGTGAGGAATTGCTGGAAGAGGAGAAGGAAGGAACGCATGAGGCCGGCAACCTCGGTAGCTTCACTATAGGAGTTGCCTATTTGAAGCTCCGCCGAAATGCGGTTTCTCGGCAAAGTATACAAATGTCTATACTACTATGATTCACTTTCGTCACTATGGAAACGGCATTTCGGCGGAAAAAATGAACTCTCTAAAATAATATCGACTTTGACGGGTTTATTGGAGTGCGACCCAGAAAAGAGAAAGAAGAAGCAAAAGAGACCACGGAAAAGAAGAACGCAAGCCAACGGACGCCCGTGCTCTCTGCGCGCGCGTGTGTGTGTGAGAGAGAGAGAGAGAGAGGAAGCCCTCGCTCTGCTTAACAGGCGACACCGCCAGTGTACTCTTCCTGACCCCGCTCGCCCTTCTTCTTCTTCTTCTCCTCCTCCTGCTCAAGACGCCACGCGTGCAACCCGTCGGCAGAGTGCGAGAGCGAGCGAGTAGAGTCACCGGGTAGAACAAGACACTCCTTGTCACTAGCTGTGGTTGATTCAGGTGATAGCTAGCACGCATGGAGTACGGACGGCTCGTGGTGCTCGGCTACAGCAGCTACCGCGTCGCGACGGTGGGCACGCCGCCGCGCAGCGAGGCGCCACACTCAAGCGCTTCTTCTTCGTCTTCTTCTTCTTCACAGCAGCAGTCGTTTGGGCTCGGTGTCGCGACTGGCGAGAACAGCGCGCAGGCGAGTGGGGGAGGCTTGCCAGCTGTACGAGCGCCGCCTGGATCAAATGGCCGCAATGGCGTTGCAAGCGGCAGTGGTCCACCAGCCTCAGCTCCCGGTGGTCAATCAGGGATTACCATTGGAAGCAGCAGCAGCAACCGGAACGGGAACTACTCGTCGAGCAAAAAGTCGCTCGGCCAGCTCTGGGAGCCCATCGGCGACCAGAACGCGCAGTACATTCTGCAGAAGCGCAAGCGCGCGAACGGCGTGCTGCTGAGCCATTTCCACCACTTCTGCCAGAAGAAGGGGCCCTCGGCGTCGGCGTCGGCTTCTACTACAAGTGCAAGCGCTTCGTCTTCATCACCAGTGACGTCCAAGGATATCAAAACGGTGACCAAGCGCATGATGCACGCAGTGGACATGAAGCGCGCTGCGGTCAAAGAGACCGAGAACCGCGACGCCAACGGCAGCAGTTCAGACGCAGCGACCTCCAGCAGTAGCAGCAGCAGCAGCAATGGCAACGGGTTCAAGATCCCTGCGACGACCGACAGCCCGTTCCTGATGTGCGTGCCGATGAACGACAAAGACGCGCACGCGAGCATCACCGAGTACAAGCTGGACCCCGCGACCGACATGTTCCAGATCGGCCGCATGCCCTGTCGACAGAACGATTTTGTGATCCCCGGCCCTCGTGTGGGGGCCTCGGGGACGATCTCACGTTTTGCTGCGCGCATCCTGTGTTCGCGCGAGCCGCCGTTCGAGTGCCGCATCTTTGCTGGCGGCTTTGACGTCACGCACAAGATGTCGACTGCGGGCCACGCGCTCAAATACTGCCAGGGGTGCTCGTCGTGGTTCAAGAAGCTGCCGATTGACCACGTGTGCGTCACGTCCCATCTACTGAAAGAAGATCTTCAAAATGGTAGTAGTAGTGTTAGTGCCAATAGTCATCGACCGAGTGCCCGGGCGTCCTTGAGAAGATGGGACTCCAACCAGTCGAGCCACACATCGAGCCGCGAGATCGTCACGAGTCCGATTTCTACCTCTGAAGACATGGACCACCTGGAGATGGCGATGAGCGACCCGAGCGAGATCCCAATTGACGGTGTGACCAAGAACGGGGTGCGCGTGTGGATCCCAGAGCACAAGCAGTGGTTCGAAGTGTCAGTGAATGGGAATCTGTACGCGATCGAGTCCCGCACGGCGCCTCCCGCCTCTTCCAGGAGCTCATCAGCTCGCCTACCAGCGAGTGGAAGCGTCGTGCGCCACTCAACATTCAACCGCCCGAATGCTGGATCCGACGGCGTGCCTCCGATTCTGACGGACGGCGCGATCATCGATTTGGGTGGCGTCCAGCTTCAGTTCCAGACGAGTTACCGGTCGCCATCTCAACTTGCCGGTGAACGCGCATCATTGGCGGAATACGACGAAGCGACGATGGGACGGCGAACCAATTCGTCCGTCGTCGACCAGCTCGAGCGTTTGAACATCCAGTGCCCCGTGCAGCTCCACTCGCTGAGGTTCACGCCTCCTGAGCCAGGTGAAGAGACGGATCCGCTCGAGATCCCACACGTGTTCCCAGCGTGCGGTCATGTCTTTGGCTACGAAGAGCGCATCGCGAACTCGCGCATGTGTCCGCTGTGCCGCCACCCGGGCTTCCTCGTGAAGTTGCTGCTGAAGGACAATTCGCAGCTGCAGTCTGCTGCCGAGCGCAACCGGATCCCTGAGTGCGTTTTGAACCCGTGCGGCCACGCCATCAGCAGCAAACTCGCCTCATACTACTCGAAGCTGCTGATGCCCAACGGACGCGCGATCTGTCCGTTCTGCGCGGTGCATCTCCACCCGACGACACCGTTCTCGAGACTCTACCTCTACAGCGAAGAGAGCGACCAGTCCTGATCAATAACCGAGTCTGCGATCACGGTCTGAAGCCGAAAATTGATCGAAAACAGGTAGGAAGTTGTGTGGTTGTGTAGAATAGATATGTCACTTTCGCTCTGACGCAGATGAGTACGTCGCTTCGAAAAGCTCTGTCCAAGAAAATGACAAGACTTCATACAAACGAAGTGAATCTCCCAGGTATGTGAATGCGTGCGTGGGTGCTTGCTTATCCAATTGATTGATGGAATGAGGAAATGGAAATTGTCGCCCTCGCCTACTTTTTAGACTTGGAGCTCGTTGAAGAGCCCTGGAAGTTTGTTGCACCGTTCGCGCGCTTCACCTCCTTGGACGTCGTCCCGTTGCCATTGCCATTGTTGCTGCTGCTGTTGTGGCCGTGTGTGGCGTGGTTGAGGCGACGCAGCCCCTTGAGTGTGCGTACCTTGAGCTCGTCGCGCGTGAGCGGGTGCATGTTGTCTTCGTTGTCGCCGCTGTCTTCGTCCTCCGACGAGTAGTCTTCGAGGTTTGGCGGGTTGATCTGCAGTGGCTCCTGGCCCATGGGCGTGAGTGGGCCAATGCCTAGCACAGACTGCAGGGCCGGGTGCTGAATAGATGAGACTCCAGCTCCTCCACTCACCGATGTCCCATTGCCCGAGGACAAACTGTTTGCACTGACGGCGTTCGCCATGAACATCGCTTCTTGCTCGTAGATGTCCGAGCCCGAGCCGTGGCCTTGCTTCTTGGCTTTCTGCTGCACGAGCATCGCGACATTCGCGTACTGGTGCAGGACGTCGTTGGTCTTTTGCTCGATCACGCCCAGGTACTGCATCAGGTTGGCCTCCGTGACGACCGAGTCTCCAAGCATCTCGATCATCGCCTGCGAGTTGCAACCAGTCTTGTTGAACAGACTCTGGATGCCGATCTTGACGGCGTTGACGATCTTCTGTGCGTCCTGGCACTTTTGCTCGCACTTCTCCGCCGACTGCTCGGTGAACTGGAGCTTGGCCTCGAGGTCCTTGAGCAGCTGCTTGTGCTGACTCACGTCGTCGCCGCTGTCGTCGCCGTACTTCTTCTCCTCTTCGCGGAGCTCGGCGAGCCACTCTTCGAGCTTCTCGATCTCGTTGCTCTGCTCGTTCACGTAGTTGAAGAGCGAGAAGTTCTGGTCCTCTTTCTTGATGAACGACGTCACGAGCTGCTCGAGGTCGTCGATGCCCGTCGCGGCCTTGATCTTCATGAACGCTTCTTCAAAGTTTTGCACGCGCTCAATCGACACCTGGACGTGCACTTTCTCCTTTGCGACGCCCCAGGTGCCCTTCTGGAGCTTCTTCTTCATCTCGAGCTCTTCGTCCATCGACAGATCGCCCAGGCGACTCCCATGATGCATCCCATTGCCACCACTCCCGCCACCGCGCTTGAGGTGGTGGTAGTCGTCGCCTCCACCCTGGCGCTTGGACTCTTCAAGCTTGTCCATGAGCTCTCCGATCATACGGCGGTGGTCGTCGATCTCGATGCGATTCGCCTCCTGCAAGCTACGGAGCTCAAGCTGCGCGGCGTCGCGCTGCTCGTACGCGAGGTTGCTCAGCTCGATCGTGGTCGCCATCTGCTTCTTCTTGTCGTTGTGCTCCTTCTCAAGCTTGCGGTAGATCGTGTCAAACACGACGCGCTCGCGACGCAAGTTGTCGATCTCTTCGCGCAGGATCTTGTTCTGTGCGAGCGCTTCGTTGAACTTAATGAGCGACTTGTCGAGACGGTTCTCCAGAATGCGGATTTGCTTGCTCACCATCTGTTGGTTCTCCTTGGCAGCGTTCACGCCGCCCATGTGCTTCTTCTGGTGGAGTACCTTGTGCTTCATGATTTGGATCTGCTGCATCAGTGTGTCGAGCTTCTTGGACTCGACCATGTTCTTCTTGTTGAACGAGTCGATCTGGTCGTGCAGCTTCGCGAGCTGCTCTTGCTGCTGGGTCGCCGAGCTCTCCGTGAAGTGCCGCGTCGCGAGGCTGACCTCGTTCTTCATGTCGTCGTTGTCCTTCTTGAGCTTGTCGATCACGGCCTGCTGGCGCCGCATCACCTGGTGGCTTTCGTCTGCGTACACCTTGCGGTTGAGCTCCATGTTGCGGTACTCGCGCTGCAGTTGCGTGAGGTCCGCGCCATTGCCATTGCCGTTCGGGTGCAGCAACGAGCTGCTGGACGAGTGCATGACTGTGTGGGTGCTACTCTCCCGAGGCTGGCGAAATGCGACCTAGGTAAGTGAGCGTGAGTTACTGCTGGGAGCGAGGGCAGGAGATAGATGCACACGAAGGCGATATTGTTGGAGATGAATCAAACTAATAGTAGGCGCCACAATGGCACTTTCCAATTGCGTGTCGTGTCGTTTCAAGTCCCATCGTGACATGCTCTGTGATGGTTATCAATACCGGTATTTGAAACCGCTTTTACCGATATTTTGTTCCATGGGTGACGAGAAAAATACCCACACTGGATACTGCATCCAACATTATTATAATCCATACCCATCTACACCCATGGGTGTGGGTGTTGTTGGGCGATCTCGAAAACCGGTATTGTACCGGTACCCTTCAATCTGCACATTTTTGTGGCCCCAGCCAGCCCCAAGTTTTGTTTCTCGCCGTTGCAAAAAGAGCTCCACGTGAATAAGTAAGCACTTCAGTCCGTTGATCACTTCGTCATCATGCTGCTCCGCCACGCTGCCAAGTCCTTCGCGCGCCGCTCGTTCGCCACGGAAGCCGCTCCTGCTGCCACCGCCCCAGCCAAGGCCTCGTCCTCCGGCGGCAGCTCCTTCGGCCAGCGCCTGCTCGCGTTCACCGTCGGCTTCGCGGTCGCTGGCGGCATGGGCCTCTACCAGCTCAACGAAGACGTGGAGAAGTCCACCGCGGAGATCCAGAAGTCCATCAGCAGCCTCAAGAGCGATGTGGTCGCGCAGAACGCGGCACTCGCCAAGCGCATCGAGCAGCTCGAGAAGAGCCAGTAGAGAGAGACGATGAGGAGACCCCCGGCTGTTGTTTGTTGCTGCCGCTGCTGCCGTTGTCGCTGATTATGCATGGTGTGATTGAAAAGGAGTGCTTCAGTGTGGAGATGCTGCTGCTGCTGTCACGCTGACCGCGTATGCGAGAGATGGTGAAGAAGACGCGGAAACCTATTGCCAACCTGCATTTATAAAGAGAAAAAAACGAAGAGAAACAAGTGAAAATGAGAACGTGTTGGGCGTGCGGCTTCGCTTATTGCTGCCTTGCCTGTGTGAACAGGGGCGATACTGATCATACGGAGTGAGCTGGAAATGCTACAAGGTGAGTTTTCTATTTGTTTTATGATAAATATTAGGGCCGAAAGAGAGTGAATAGAGAGCGATGGATGTGAGTAGTAGGTATTGGGCGCCTGCCGCTTGGATCACAGAGCTGATTGCTGTTCGATGAAGGCAAAACTGGCACACTCGAGCAATGCGACTGCTGCTGTAGCCGGTCAGTAGTAGTTCTTCGGCAGCGCTGCTGCTGGTGGAGACTTCTTCTGCTCACCACTGCTACCGCTGCTGCCAGTGCTGCTGCTCTTCTTCTTCTCCATGAGCTCCTTTAGGTCGTCCACAGCGAGCTCGTTCACTTTGTCTGCGAGCTGCACCGACGTGAGCGCGTTCTGCAGCGTCTCAATGTCGCTCCGGAACGCCGCGTTCTCCTCGTTCTTCTCGTCCAGGCGCTGCGTGAGCTTGGTGATGCGCTTCTTCGACTCACTCAGCTCGCGCTGCATCGCACAGAAAATCGCCGTGTACTGGGCCTTCATCGCGTCGATCTCGGAGTCCGCTTGGAACTTGGTTTGGAAATTTGTGATGGCTTCATCAACCGAGGTACCGTCGATGTCTGGAACCATTGACAGAGGGAGGGCCGCGTGCTCACCGCCACCACTAGCACTGTCAAAGCTTCCGCGACTCAACTCGCTTCCTTCAAAGTCGCTGCTAGAGCCAAAGCTGTCTCTTGAACCCACGTGAAATTGGTGGTGGGATCTATGTCTCCGTGGCGTGCTCGAGGACGAAGCCTCCAGCGTCTCCATGATTTGCAAGTCGGGGATGTCGAAAATCGAGATTTTCCTTGGCGCACGAGGCAGAATCTGGTTCTTGATGCCCATTTTCATCGCATTGCCGATCAGCGCCTCGGCGTCCAAGAGCAGCGAATCGTCAAACTCTTCGGCAAAGTGAGAACCAGACCCAGAGACGGGAGGTGCCACTGATGCTGCGCTCCCACCGCCTCCTCCATGAGAGAAGCTCGAGTTACTCGCGAGACTTCCCAGTGGTGACTTCTCGTTGCCTGAACTGGATGACGCGTCCGAGAAGAAGTCTGGGTCCGGTTCCTGGCGGTTCCATGGCAGGTCGTATGTCAGCGCTGGCACAAAATCTTCGCCCTGTTGTTCATAACAGCCATTCTCGAATGAGCTTCTCGGTAAATCGTAACCACGAGTCAAGTTTAAATACGTACAGGCTTGTTCACTTCCGCCAGGTTCCGGATCGTGAGCATCGGGGACATGCCCTTCAAGGCCGCATTGTTCACGGCTTCGCTTGACACAGCGCCATTGCGGAACGCGCGCAGTGTGAGCACGATGATATCACGCACGATGTTCGATTCTGCGCGCAAGTGCACAAAGCAATTCTCCGCCAGGTACAGACAGAACTCGTTCGGAACGCTTCGCACGACCTCGACCTTGAAAAAAAAACAAGGAGGTGTTCAGGATAAATGCGCCATGCCAATAATGAATGCAGACGTCAGAAGCTCTTAGCTCACCTTTAGGTCACTAGTGTAAATTGCTTCAAATGGAGGGATGAGCGACGACTCGCACGTCAGACGCACGCGCCGGTCGTCGATGAGTAGCGTCCAGGATTCCTGTAACAGAGAAGACAGGCAAACAGTTTTAAGGCATGACCAGCAAGCGATGGTCACCACCTGAGCGAAATACGTACGCGCAACTCGACGTTGTTTGGGTACTCTTCTCCGTCGCGAACCGAGATGCTTTGCAATCCCTACAGAGCAAATTGGAAAGCCCGTTAACAATGCCGACACACAATTACAACCTGTAAACCAACGGCTTGTAAAGGCGTACCATGAAGAGAACCGACTTGCGCTCGAGGTACATCTCGACCTTGGAGCGTACTTCCGGGTCCTCCTTGATCGGTCCGTACTCGAGCATCTTGGTCTTGACCACATCCTCGTCTTCGATCATCACTTTCGCCAGAATGCGCGCGCCAATGTCGTCTGCAGTGGCTGTGAAGAACTCGTCGCAGGCGCCTACAGCATATCATATAGTCACTCCCAATGGTTAGTTTGTATCATCCAAATTACTAATAGCCAGTGTGAATAAACCAAGAGCATACCTGGGATGACTTGGAAGTCGTCGTGCCCGCCGAACGCGCGGAACCACTGCACCGACATGGAGTAGCAGCATGAGTCGACGCGCAGCGGACAGCCCAAGTACGTGAGCACGTTCATGTACGTGTGGTGCACGCCGCCCTGCAAAACGCAGTTCTCCAGTACGCTCCCGACGCTGCACGCGCCGCCGACGCTCTTGCAGCGGTCGTCAAAGTGGAAGAACGCCGGGTTCTCCACGTCGCTCACCATGAACTCCCCGCAGTGGTGGCTCACACCTGCACTGTTACTACTGCTGCTCGGTCCCATGGACGCGGCGATCACGTCGATCATCGACTGTGAGCGCGGGATCATCGTGTGCGCCGAGCCAAACGGCTGCGAGAGCGACTGGCGCTGGTTGCGCTGCACGTGCAGCTGCTGCTGAGCCAGTTGCTGCTGCTGTTGTTTCTTGCTGTCGCTCTTGGGGGAGCTCGAGATCGCATCCTTGCTGCGCTTCACCACGTCCATCCACCGGTGCTTCATCTTCTCTTTTCTTTCCGCTCAAGTGTACAGAAGGCGTTCGTCGCCGCTTGTTCGGGTTTGAAAACCCACAGTCGTACGAGCGCGCTTCCGATGACGTAGTCGCTCCTGGTACTAGCGCACACAGACACACTCGTTCGCTCTCGTCACCTGGGGATGCCACGCACAGAGAGAGAGAAAGAGAGAGGGGGTTGATGGAGAAGCGTTCGCGCAAGAGCGTCGTCGTCGTCGTCTCTCACGCCGAACTGTCGGTCTGAGTAAAGTATGGCGAATGCTTTGGCTGCCTTCAGCTATCTTTAGTGTGAGTCGTTAAGTGCGTATTCGATCCACTCAAATCAATTGCGAACTTAAGTGCTCTCGCTGAGCCAAACAGAACACAGAACGATATAGTTAAGTTCGTACGTACAGTATTGTTTTGCTGCTTATACTTTGCTCATGAGAACAGAGCGTCAGTAGACACCTCTCTTTGAGCACTCGGCGTCATCTGCGCATCTTGCTGCGCGAACTCGTGCAGCCTCTCCACGACGGACGATATTCTCATTCGCTGGGACGGGTCTTTCGCGCACATCATCTCAATTAATTGCCACTGGTTGTCGTCTTTCAGCGCCTCCGGA
>JAASGK010000029.1:0-61458 GCA_023334195.1 Globisporangium emineosum
AAAGGGGGCGTTGAACGCAGAGTTCATCGCTGTTCTCTATCTCCTCTACTCTCCTAGACTACCTCAGTCGGCCATGCAAGCCCCATTAAATTCAATTCATTCGGTCATTTGCCTCCAACCACACAAGTGTCGATTTCAGTTACTCTTTTTTTGACAAAAAAATAGGGCACTTTTCTGATATTAAAAGACGAATTTGCTGGTCCTATTTTTTGTTACTTCAGCAAGGAGAGATTTTATCACAACAAGTCTGCTGAGTTACAAATTTAAACATCGTATAAAAAATTAAAGGATTGAGGTTACGACAATTTATCCTCGGTAACCTAAATTTGTGGTAAAAGAAATAACCTATAATTTATTTTCCAAATTACCTGCTTATAAGCTCCACCATTTCAGAAATGGATCCAATGGATCCGATGGATATCATGCGCGAGTTCATGCTGGCGAAAGAGGAGCACGAGCGAGCGCTCGCGGACGTGGGCACTGTGCGTCAGCAGCTAGAGACCGCGCGCTCTGAGTACGCGAACGCCCGCCAGGTGGAGCTGCAGATGGAGCAGGATCTGCAGAGCGCCACCGCGAAAGTGGCAGCAGGTCTCGAGGAGATGCACTTGGGTGCGTCAAGTGAGAACGATGCCAGCGCGACGCCAATCAGTGCTAGTGCTGTGAGTGGTGCTAGTGTCACTGTGAAGGAAGAGCGAGTTACTGCTGTCGTACCCGTCATTGGTGACTTTCTGGTGGAGTACCATCGCAACATTGGCTGCTACCACTGCTACTTGTTCCTGGGAGACGGCGGCGAGTACGATCAAGTCGATCCGAAGCAGCTGATGATCCAAGTCGCGTTCCCAGAAGTGAAGTTGTTGCTCAAGAAGCAAAATGCAGGGTTTTCTGCTAACACCGGTAGTGCTGATGCAACGGAAGCGCTTTGGTGGTCAACCGAGATTGAACGCAATGTGGATCAAGCAAAGTGCGTGATTGGCGTCAAGGTACGGAGACTGCCCTTTGTGTATTTTGCTACTATGGTGCACATTGTGCTAGTGCTCACCTTGTTAATACAATTGCGGTTTCTGGTGATTAGGCGGACCACATCTATCTGCGACTGCCAGTGAAAGAGGGCGACAAGGACGTCGCAGGCGACGGCTTCTCTTCGTTCAGCCAGATCACTTCGAAGGAGCTCGACAAGAGCCACTACAGTCTCATTGTGTGCCGCGCGTGCGACAATGTGCTGGTACAAGCGGCCGCTGAGTCTCCCATTGAGAGAGCTCTGCCGCTCCCGTCGGCGAATTGGATGGACATGTTTGATTTCTGGGGAGCGGGACTTGGCGCCTTTGAGCACCTGCCGCGAGAAGACATTTTCGCCCAGAAGGCTCGCGTGTACGTTGGAGAGTCGCACATTCTGCTGCATGATGACAACACGATGCCAGATGCACTTAGGAACGCTCCAGTATCTACTTCTACTACAACAGCTGCTACAGAGAAGCAAGAAGGTGGCAGTGAAGATGAGGACTCGAAGGGCTTCTGGCGTCCACTTCAGTGCACGAAATGCGCTGCTGCACTTGGCATGAGACACACTGAGAGCGCGCAGACTATTCGTCTCGACAAGCACTTGATCGCATCAAAGAACCCCAGTGCTGCTACGAGTGGATCTCAACTTGCTGAGAGTGAGACGGGCCTGGACATTTTCGCGCGGTATACGGTCGACAGCGTCGTGTGCACCAAGCTGCTTGAGTTCGCCGACTCGGACGGCGTGTTTCGCTTCACTTTAGGAACTTTGGCTGACCAAGCAGCCCTTCAACTGCAGCTGCTGAGCTGGGAGACGCTGATCAAGGTCAAGAGCTCGCCCAGTGAGTTCCGACGAGTGCTCAAGGTGCTCTATTCACCATCTGTCGACGCAAGAGCGAGCCCTTTGCCAGTCGCACCAGCTCAAGACCTGGTCTTTGCACCTGCGATCTGCGACGCCATCGCCTCTCGCCTGCAAGTGAGCTCAACGTTGTTGCCAGCGTCTCTGCGGAGATTCAACAAGATGGACGTCGGGTATCTCTACGCTTAATTAAATTGACTGATAGAACCAATTGGCCGATTAGATAGATGGATAGGAGCTCGGGGCTTTCGCAAACAAAATCAAGATCTACTTGTAATTATCAACGGTGCAAAATAATACGAAAAAAAGGTCAACTTGGCCCTCCTCTTCTGTGGCATCCAATGCGCCTTTGGTTTACTTGGTCGGCGCCCAGTAGTCGATGATGTCTAGTGCCACCTCGCAGCTCTCGCGCACGACCTGCTCCGAGTCCTTGAGGTAGACCTGCAGGATCTCTTCGCACTCGGGCGTGCCGATCGCGCCGAGCGCCTCGGCGGCTTCGTGGCGCACCATGCGGTGCTCGTTGTGGTCCATCAGCACCTTCTTGAGCGACGGCACGGTCACCGGGTTCTCCATCTGGCCCATCACGTACGCAACTTCGTGGCGGAAGAGCGCGCTCGAATCGTTGTAGCCTTCAGCGAGCGCCAGCGCCGCGTCCGGCGTGTTGCGGTTGCGCAGCGAGAACATGGCACGGTAGCGGTCGAAGAGAGACTTGGTTGGGTCCAGCAGCGTCGCTTTGAGCGTCTCAGTTGGTACGTCCTTGCTCACAGCAGGCGCAGGGTCCACCGACAGGTACGGGTTGCGGTCGTGCTCGCCCTCGACGATCGTACCTTGCGCCTTCTCGATCTTGTACTTGACCAGGCGCAGCGCCAACTCGCAGGTCTCCGAGACCTCTGGCGCAGGGTCCTTGGCGAACTTCTCCAGCACTGGCAGCGACTGCTCGTGGCCGATGGCGCCGAGAGCTTCCGCGGCCTCGTGGCGCACCATGCAGTCGTCGTCCACGTCCTCCACGATGGTCTGGAGCGTCTCGCAGGCGTCAGCGTCCTGGAACTGACCGATCACGTACGCCAGCTCGTGGCGCATCAGCTCCGAGTCCTTCTTGTTCAGCAAGGCTGCACAAATAGCATGAAAAGAGGTAAACAAGGGAGTCAGCATTCACGTGTTGAAGTGGATCGAATGTGCACTAACCGGGATCGTGGAAACCAGCATAACGCCATTGCTAGCATTGCACAATCGAGACCTCTGCACCATGCACAGAACAGACAGTAATTGCAATGGATTGCGTACCTTTGAGCAGCACCTGGAGGTCCTCCTTCTGGCCGCGCGAGCGCAGGTAGAACACGGCGCGCGTGCGCTTGCCCATGGGCTGGCTCAGGTCGAGCAGCGACTCCGCCAGCGCGTCAAAGGTTGGGACGTTCTCGGAGACAGTCATCGTGGTGATACTGATTGAGCGGGCGGATCGATTAATCACGGACGGGGCGAGTCGCAAAATGCTGGAGTGCAAGCGCGGATCGAATGGAATGGATGCCTCACGCCTGTTGCTGCTTTCTTGTCGACGATGGAGCTCTTCACGCATCCATGCCGCCGCCTGTGCTGGACAACCAATGGCAGCGCTGGGTGGTATTTTCTACCAATCATGTGGCGCCGAGGGCGTGCCCAGGGTGGCCCACATCGTTTCATCCGTATGTTATGTGAGCCACGTAGTTTTAGGCAAATATTCAGCCGTACTTCACGTTATTTTAGGAATCAATTTGTCCGAATTGTATGTGAGTCACATAATTTTAGGCTTCGCTACTTCAAATTCGGGGTAAAAAGGACAGAGTGTGTGCTTCAAATAAAAATCTAAGCCAGAGAGTGTTCGCTGTGTTCAAAGAGCGGTTTTCACTCAGGTTCCTTGTTGCAAAGCGCAACACAGAGAGCGGTTTTCTTGGTGGTGGATACAATGATCGATCATCCATGGTCACGCTCAAGGCTCGGGCATTTGAAGCGAAAGAGAAAGAAAAGCGACGTTCGATATTCCACCCTACGTGCATCCTTCTTCGCTCTCCTTTGTTCGTTCGGTTGGGTTGCGCGACCGTGAGCGACTGCCTGCCTGTGAAGTAGCACCCTCCATTCCTCGCTTTACGTGCTCCTGCCAACATGCAGCTCTTTGTGCGCACGGTAAGCCGCTCTAGATGCGCTTTGTATTGATGCGCTTTGTATTGATGCGCTTTGTATTGATGCGCTTTGTATTGATGCGCATGGACAAAATAAAGCTCATCGATGGTGTGTATCTTGTGTGTGTGTGTCTATTTGTTTGCTATCTGTATGATAGGACGCCGGTAGAACGCTGGTGCTTGCGGTAGACTACAACGCGACCATCCGAGACGTGCTGGCGCTCGTGCACGAGAAGGAGTTGCAGGCGAGTGGCAACGACAACCAGCAGAGAAAAGGGATCTTCCACGAGCTCTTTTCCAAGGATGCTACACACGGTGAGCAGAGCCCAGAAGAAGATGAGAATGATAGCGAAGATGATGCTACTGCTGAAAATCGCGCGTTACGACTGAAGCCTCGTGGTGCGTCACGGTATCTGCACTATGGTGGCGTGCCACTGCGTCCCCAGCGCGCGCTGTACGAGTACGGAATCCAGAACCACGCGACGCTGGAGCTCTCGGCGCGGTTACGAGGCGGCTGCTTCAGCTTCTCCATCATGCTCTGGATCGTCATCTTCATCTGCTGCGTCTTGAGCATCTGCACGTGCGGGCTCTCGCTCGGTGTCGCTGCGATCCTGCTGCCGTTTGCGCTTTTGTTGCCGCTCTGCTGCTTGTAAAGATAGCATTGGTGCGTTCGTGGGTTGATTAAGTGTTGAGGTTGAAGAGTACGCGAGAGAGAAGGCGAGAGAGGCAGTGGTGATAGGAGTGAATCATAGAGGAAGACGAAGAGAATTTGGCAGCGTGGGTTTTTGGATGAGGAGAGGGCGATCTGTGCGTCTGAATGCGCGCATTAATACAGCCATTTGAGTGTTAGTGTTTCCAAAGATCGTCATTCTTGAGCGTGCTTCTTGGACAGCGATCCTCCTGAAAACCACAACACAACAACACGCCAACAGGGTCAATGGGAACCAGCACAGGAAGTTCACACGACGGTCTTCAAAATGGATAAAACACGTGGGCGGTGGATGAAAAACTACCCAGCGCTCGCTCGGTTCATCTATTTTGTCTGTGAGATAAAAACCCTGGCATCTTGGGGGGAAAAACAATCAATCACGCACAAGAGAGACAGAACCACCGGAAGACCGCCATCGCTCTGCTGCTTCTGCTGCTTCTGCATTCGCATCACCACGTCCACTTGGCAAAAAGGATCTTCATCGTCTCTCCTTTCGCTTATTATCTTGCGAATATTAGCAGCAGTCTCATGCGCCTTCGGTACAAGCGCTTCTTGCGCATACCGAGCGAACGCAGTACTGCCGTGTCTTCATCCTGTTCTTTTTCTCCCTCGCTCGCCTTCGACGCCTTCGTCCTTCGTTTCATCTCTCTTGCCCCAAGCGTATGGCTGGTAGTTTTATGTCCTTTTCGCTTCCTCGCCCTGCTCTGCTTCCCTGCTCTCCCTGTGCTGTTGTGTTTGTGTAGATGTTTTTTCTCTTACTTTCGCATGCCGCCGCGCTTGGTCTTGGACGACGACGACCGAGACTTCTTCTTCTCGGCCGCGGGCTTCTTGAGTGCCTGCACCTTGCTGAACAGCGGCGAGTTCTTGAGGATGTCGGGCAGAATAATTAATTTGATCTGGCTGCCGCGCACATAGACCTGCTCGAGCTTGGCTTTCTGGCCGTCGCGCTGCGTGAGCACGACGTTACTGAGCTGGCAGTTCATCGAGTCCTCGCTCTCGTTCAGGTGGCCGCGGTAGATCTCGCCGTTCTTCAGCTCGATGGTCACGTTGCGGCCCTCGCCCTCGTGCAGAAGCGCGATCGGCACGCCCACAGTCTTCGACATCCCTGCTGCTTTACTGCCCTGCTCTGCGATGGAAATGTAGCTGCTCGTTGGCTTTGCTTTTGCTTTTGCTTTCCCCCAACAGCGAACGACCAATCAGCGCCTGCACAAAACAGATCGCAGCTCGAGTGTTTCTATGGGAGACACAATAATAAAGGTTAACATCGTACTTAGTGAGGGTGTGGGAAGCTGTACTACAAGGTAGTAGAGAGAAAGACATAATAATATTATTGTAAAGTGTGTAGAAGGGTGCTGCAGTGGATGGGTTCAAAACTTTGACAAGCATGAAGAGCTTTATTAGACTTGAGAGCCTGTCTTGCTTAAAATGCATTAGGACAGTTCTGCGTCCACTTGGCCACTGGAATCTACTCTGCACTACTGGCGTTATCGAGACGGCGGGATCGGGATCTTGAAGCACTCCTCTCTCCGCTTGAGCAGCATCTCCGAGTAGAACGAGAGCACGTGCTTGTCATTCTGGAGCGCCAGGCGCATGTACTTGATCGAGTACGTACCTTCTCCAAAGGTGGAGGATGACTGGTACGCCTCTCTTTCAGTGTTGCTAGGCGTACTGCTGCCGCTGTCCCGACGGTGGTCGTGGTCGCTCTCGTGATGCTGGTGCGCCTTGAAGTCGACCGCCATCTTCTTCCAGAGTACGTTCGCCTGCACCTCCATGTCTTTCTCCTCATCCTCACTATCGCAACAGAGCGAGAGCGCTGCGATGAAATGGTTGAAGCTCGCTACAACTCCTCGTTTTGTATTGTCAAAGTCCTGCAGTGAGAGACAGAGAATCTCAATCGGCATGCCTTGCTGCACGCGCAATGCGCGGATCGTGCCAAAGAACACGCGGATGTCCAGTCGGTCTTCCATCTTGAAATCGTAGGAGGAAAACAGCCGGTTTGCGTGGCGGAGCTCCACGCCCGGGTACTCTTTCTGCATGATCTCCCAGAACTGCTCGCGACTGAGCTCGTAGGGGTTTGCGTTTCGAAACGAGAGCTCGTACGCGAGCGCGATCAGCTTGTCGATATCCTGCAGCACGGGGCGTCTGCACGGCGTGCGCCGCATCACATCCAGCAAGATCGCCATGTTGCGCCAGCGGAGTGGAAATCGCTTCTCGGTCAATTTCCGGACCTGGTCGTTGTATTTCGAGGTTAGCGAGTACTCGGGCGTGTGCAGGATCGTGACTTGCTTGGCGCGCTTGGCGTTCACTTTCACGAACGGGTGGTCCATCTTACTTGAGAGTGGCTCAAAGTGGAGATTGTGCTTCCAGTTCTCCAGGTGATTGCGGTTGTACTCAATCTCCTTCTTGCGCAGCGCCTTCTCGTCGTCGAAAGCCTGCTCGAGTTGCTTCGCTTCGTCCGCGTGGATCGCTTTTGTGCGAGCAAAGTGCGCGTCTTCCGCCACTTTCCCAACACTGTGGGTCGGGAACCGGAAATCGGGCGATGGGCACCGAATCATGGTGTGCGACTCGAGATTGCAGCCCGTCGCGTAGTTGGAGTCCTCGGGCCACAGTGTGGGCGACCCGTGAAGCGCTGGCGACCATGGACTCGGATCGTTCTTGAACGCAATCGAGTCCAGGCTCTGCGACTCGTGCAAGCTGTAGTGTGGTGCTCCCCCAGCGTATGTGTCCGCGGCGATCATCTTGATCGTGCCGTATGCGCCGTAGCGACGTACTTTCGCGTCTATAGTACACGCCGGGAGCTTGTAGTTGCTCGAGTAGCCTTTGTACCAGGGTTTTGACTGTATGGGTGAAGGCTCAATGGGGTCTTCATTCCGCTGACGGGCGTTCAGGATTGCACCATCTTCCAGTCGCTGCTGCTCGAGCATTTGCTGCGAAAGGCACCGCACGGGTTTGACCGGCGACGTGATCACGTTCTTGAGCCCCTTCGCAGTATTGCTACTACTACTGCGCTGCCCTTGCTGCAGTGTGATCGGTGGTACACGGCGCGTCCGCTGCTGAGACGAAGTCGTCCTCGGCGGGCTCTGGCTCCGGGGTTTCGGCACGGACTGCGCCTTCACGCGCGTTTTCACGAACTTGTCCTCCGTCGACGAGTTGTAGAGGTTCGAGATCTGATGGCTGCGCAAAACAGCGCTGTCGCGCTCGTGCGAGTCGCGTAGGTTGCGCGCCTCGTCGTCGTCGTCGTCGTCTTCGAGTTGCAGAGAGCCCTGCAGGATCTGCTCCACACGCTCGTTGACCGTGATCTTGCGCGGGCGTCCGCCGCCGCCACCAGCATGATGGATCGGACTCAGTGCGAGAGAGATCGCCGCCATGCTAAGCGAGAGGCAGTTGCCCAATGGCTTTGGCAGAATGAACACGTGCGCGCCCCTTATTGCAAAGCGAGCTATTTCTGTTGGGTATGGTGGCCTGATCAACATGGCTACATTTCGTAAGTTCGCAGTCACTAAGTGCGATTTTGATTCGGGCCGGTTCTAACAAGTGATTCAATCGAAACCTTCCCGTGCAGGCTTCCCAAATGCGCACATGCCAAGCCGCCCTCAACGCCTTGTACTTGGTCTCTTTCCAGTGCACGTGCCTGAACGCAGCGTACTGTGTGTGTGAATAGGTACAGTGGCCATCAAACTCTCGACCGTGTCTATACGTGTGCATCGTTCTGTGTATATAGCAGCTCATTATGGCCGAACCAACAACAGCAACAACATCATCCGCGTCCACGCGATGCGCGCGACCAGACTGCATCTCGCTGCGCGAAGAGCTCGAGCTACTGCGCGGTGACCTACAGGAGATCGAGAGCGAGAATGATCAGCTCCATGACACAGTCGCGCAGCTGGATGGTGAGAAGCAGACACGCAGCCAGGAGCTGATGCGCGAGCAGACTGCGTTCAACGACAAGATCGCAGAGAAAGACAGCGAGATTGCGCGGCTGAGCCAAGTTGCGCGCGAGCTTGATGAGAAGCTCAAGGAAGAGCAAGCGCGGGTAAGCCGTGCTAACAACACTACTAATGAAGCAGCAGCACGTCCAAGTAATGGTGGTGACGAAGACGCTCGTATCAGTCGACTGGAACAGGAATGCATCGAGCTACGAGGCAAGAACGAGGCGTTAGAGAAGAAGCTCGTGGAGATGCGTGCTGCGAGCGCGCGGGAACTCGCTGCAAGTGTGAGCGCCAAGCACGCAGTGGAGCAGATGACCCAGGAGTCGAAGGACAAACGCAGCGAGCTATACAAAGTGCTCAAGGAGAACGAGATGCTGCGCGCCGAGAAAACCGAGCTTGAGGACGCGCTGCGGGACACTGCGAAAGCTGCGTTGGAGAACGAGTCGCTAGTGAAAGCGATGTACGAGCACCAGAATGCGTACAAGGACGCGATCGACGAGCAGACGATCGAGATCACGCAGCTGCACACGAAACTGGAGCAACTCGAGCGCGAGAAGCAGCACCTGGAAGCGAAGCTCATCGAGATGGACGAGCGCGAAAGTGACGTTGAAGTGCTGCTGAAAGATGCAAAGCGGAAGCACGACATGGAAAAAGCGGTGCTACGCAACGAACTGGACGAGATGCGCAAACGAGTGCAGGAGTTGGAAAATCAGCAAAAGCAGAAACAAAAGCAGCAGTCGAATAGTTCTGCAGAAAGCAACAAAACTGCTGCGGATCAAGTAACGCAAGCCACGCTCTTAGCAGCAGATACCGAGGAGATGGAGAACCAGCTGGAGCTGCTCCAGGAGCTTCGTATCCGCGACAAGAACACGATTGCTGAACTGAATCAGCGCGTCCTGCAGCAGCAAAGTGACCTTGAGAGTCTGGTGGAGCATCTGGACGTGGATGCTGCGATTGAGAACGCGGTGCAGAGTGCGATCGAGAAAGAACAATCGAAAACCGCAACCATGCGCCAAGAAAACGTGAATATCAAGCGGCGATTAAAAGAGCAGAGCGAGGTTTTGCATGAGATGGAGTTCCGCCAGTCGCAATTAGAGAAGGAATTGGTTGAAGCACAGCAGTGGAACGCCAAGTACGAGCAGAACGCAGGGCTTGAAGACGTGATGAAGTTCCAGAAGCAATTGCGCAAGCAGCTTGAGAAACAGCAGCAGGCGAACGTGAAACTGCGTCACGATCTGAATGAGCAGATTGAGGCGACGGGGAAGATCCACGTAGCATTCGAGCGTCTCAAAGTGGAAGCTGGGAAATCAGCCGAGTTCGAATACGACGATATTGCGGTCGAGAATCATCTGAAGGGGGAGCTGGCTGTCAACCAGGCGGTGATGGCTCAAATGGAGCATCAAATCCAGGAGCTAGAGGCGGATCGGGTACGGCTGCTGCAGAAACTAAGAGAGCAGGCGCGTATGACGGGTCACAAGTTGTACGAAGTGCATGGCGTGACAACGGAGCAGTGGCATCTCGTGGAAGAGTTTATCGATCGCGTTAAGCACACCCCAGAGGTCGCGAAGCGCTTGCTGTTTTCTTCAAGTGAGACTGTGGGTACCATGAAATCCGGTGAAGGTTCTGTTAGTGCTGCACAGCTGGATCAAGATGTGGTGGTGAAATATGAGACGGATATCGCAAACTCCCATGCTGAGAATATGAAACTCGTGAAGGAAATCGCTCGTCTCCGAAGCGAGTTGGAGCAGACGAAAGTCCAAGTTGCTCTGGTATCGAGTCGAGCGCATCACGGTGATACTCCACGCGCAGATAAAGAAGCGACTGAAGACATCAGGGAAATCCGAGAGCAGATCCAGCTGATCGTGAAGGAACAAGAAATACAGCGAAGCCAGCGGGACTTGTTGGCATCAAACGAAGCGAAAACGTCCTTCCGTGAAGATGCGAAGCTATCTAATGCACTAGAAGATGATGTTGAGTCGTTGTCGCCGTCATCTGACGAAGAATTTATGGAGCCGAAGAAGATGAAAAAACCGAACGCTATTGAGAAGCAGGAACCCAACCCAGATGAGCGAGTGAGTACGCGTGACCCACAGAAATCTGATCCAGATTCTAGGGCAGACACTCCAAAACCAAAGTCAGCTCCAAGTCCGAAACGAAACGAATGGGCTTCAGCTGAGAGCATCGCGATGGCGGTCGCGAAAGCGCTCGAGAGCAGGCTTTCTCAATTGCAGAGCCAACAGCAGCCATCAAGCTCATCACCTGAAGGGATAAAGGCTGGTATCTCTATCCAACATACATTGGAAGGAGCACCACACGGAAGCAAGGCTACTCCTACAAATGTTGTCGATACGCTGGTGTTTGAGAGCGAGGAAGAGATGACGCTGCAGCTCGATGTGCTGAAGGAGCTGAACGTGTGTCTGGATGAACTGGTGAGATCTGAAGCCCAAAATGAAGATATACAGCAGCAACTCGCGCAGCACGAACACGCCTTCAAGTCGCTAGTGGATCAGCACACGGTTTTGTATCAGCATTTCTTCCACATGCATGCTGAGTACTCCAAGAGCGATGAGAATTTGCAGCGTGAGGTGTCAGAGATGAAGCACGAGAATCACGACTTGCAGCTGAAATGCCAACGGTACGAGTCGAGTTTGCACATGTTTGCTCAGCAACATGAGAGTGAGTGTGGTGGCGGGATCGTTGACGCGGAAGCGCAGATGCGCACAGAGATCATCGAGCTGACCAGGAAAACTGCGATTTACGAAGTCAACGAAGCGAGGTTCCGACGCAAGTATCAACAGCTCCACGAATACTTGCAAGGTGCACAATCCCAGAAGAAAACCATCGAGCAAGACTGGCTGGACATGGAGAAGACGCTCAAGTATCGGATCTTGTACTTGGAAAGCTGGAAACAAGGCGCCGATGAGCTCATCGAGCGTATGGAGAAAACGCTGGACAAAAGCGTTTTGAAAACGTTTGCAGAGCGGCAAGAGCAAGCGATGGTACAAATTCTGCACAAGTACAACACGCTCAGCGAAGCGTACTCTGAGATGCACGTCAAATTTGTGCAAATGTACGATTTGCCGAACCAGATCAGTCGCGTACAGCACGAAAAGGCGCTTCTGCTCGCTGAAAAGCGCGCAACCAATGGTTCTAGTGAGAAATCAGCAAGCGACAAGATCTCCATCGATCCGATTCTTCAAGCTCGCATCAGCCAGCTCGAGCATGAGCTAGTGGTTCAAACACAGCGGGTGAAGGACCTCGAGGAAGCACAAGCAGCTCGAAACACGGCTGGTGCTGCTTCTGTCTTGGGATTCGCATCGCTGCTTCCTGCTGACGGCATGGTTGGGGATCAAAGCAATGATACGAGCAAGCTTGAGCTGTATGAAAGCGACTTGGAAAAGGAGAATGCGTTGCTGTTTGAACGGATCAGTGAAGTCGAACAGCTCTATGAGAGTCTCACGCGTGAGTGTGCAAAGTACAAGGACATCGCTGCACTGGCAGCCAACCAGGCGAACACGCTGTCGAAGCGGTTCTCTCAAGAAAAAGGAAAGCGCGACGAACAGGAAGCGCAGGTACGAGACCTCATGGCTTCCTCCGAAGACCATGCGGTTGTCGGTCAGTTGCAGCATCAGCTCATGCAGCTCAAGGCGAATTACCAGCAATTCTTACTCAAGTACGATATTCTAGCTGAGAATCAACAGCACGCGACGATCAAGGCACAGCAGTTGGAGCTCGAGCTTGAGAACCGCTCAAAGTTGCTGAGTGACTTGCGCGACAAGTCTCGCAACCAGGTTGCTGTGCTGGAGACCACGATCTCGCAGGTCAAAGAACGCGATCTGACTGTGCGCAATACGAAATGGGAAGCATTTCGCAAGCGACTCGATGCGATTGAGGAGGAGATGAAGCTTGAGCAGGAGCGTCGCAAGGAACTGGAGAAAGAGCTCGAGGAGAAACAAGCCCAGTTGCCGCTGTTGTCGAATCTCAAGCGCTCTTCGGCAGATGGTCAGTCGTTGGAAGTGAGTCGCCTCAAGTCTCGGATTGAAGCTCTTGAGACTCGTGAAAGAGTGTTGATGGGTCAGCTTGAGAGCGCGGCAAAGTCTGCGTCGTACCTGGAACAAGAAGAAATGCTTCAGGCAGAGCTCGCAGACACGAAGAAGCTAAACGTAGACGTGATGCGACAACTGAAAGCGGCGCAAGCTCGCATCTCGGAACTGATCAAACAAAATGGAGAACTGGACACGAGTCGACGCCAGTTTGCGAACGAGAAGGAAGATTTAGAGATCGAGCTGCAGCATGTGCACGCACAGCTCGAACTGCTTGGTGGCGGTACCTACCGAGACAATCAGCACTCTGAGCGGTCGAACCAGTCGGGATCGCATTCACCGCTGATGCGCAAGAAAGTGGGTCTGTATGAGAAAGACCAAGCCGAGCTCCAGCAAGCTGCGCAGGCGACGATCGCAAGCTTGAAGCTCCTTGTGGAAGAGAAGAATGGCTTGATCCAAGAGTATCAGAAGAAAATGGCATCGGTTCGCCATGATGCCGCACAGGTGAAAGCACAAGATCGCCTCGAGACGACGCAGCTAAACAAAAAACTCTATGAAGAAAATCAGCGCATGATCTCTCAACTGAAAGAAGCGATAGACACAATCAAGCATCTCGAGCGCACGGGAAAAGATAAGAAAGCGATCCAAGCCGCGCAGGAACGCCACGAGTACGTGCTGAAGGAGTGGAAACAGGTCGAGATAGCACTGGAGAAGACTAAACAGACGGTCAAAGAGCTGCAGATGGAGATAGAGGTGCTGAAGAACGAACGCGATATCGCAGAGGCACGTGCAGGTGAGGCTCTGGAGGAGATTGTGCTGACCAAAGATGTCGTCGCTGAACAGGAAATGATCAGCAAGCAGCTCGAGAACCAGCTTGTGTTTGTCAAGCGCGACCTCGTGAAGAAAGAAGACAAGATGAAGCTCTTGCGTGACGCAATCATCAAACTCAAGGAGGAATTTCTCAAGGCGGAGGATCGACACGCGGTGGAGATCGCCAAGGCTCAACAAGCTGCAAGTGTGAACAGCAGTAAGAAGAAAAAAGACCACCGAGAAGAAGAAGAGCAGTGGAAAGAGGACAAAGAGCGCCTGGAAAGTCAAGTCCAGATTCTGCAGGAGAAACTCGAGCTACAGAAGAAACAGGAAGCAAAGCTCAAGCGAGAGAGAGTTGCTACCAAAACTGACAAGCCGAAGAAAGCGCTGCCAGATAATAAGCGAGACGAAGACGCAGTCATGCAGGATGCAGTGAAAGTGAAAGTTTTAGAAGACGAGATCGAGCGTTTGAAGCGAGTGGTGAAAGAGCGGGTTGTGAGCGAAGCTCGAGTCGTCGAGGACTTGGAGAAGAAGCTGCGCGTTCTTGAAGCTCAGAACCTGGCATTGCGAGAAGCGTCAGCTCCAAATTCGTATTCAGCTGCTATTGAGAGAGGCGATACGGAGAATCGCACGGCAGCTGACTTGACAAGCAAGACGCGCGAACAGTGGGAAGTTGAGAAGAAGCTCCAACGACGAAACGAAATCCTGATGCTCAGACTAAAGGAAAAACACACCGAGCTGAATGAGAAAGAGAAAGAACTGGAGCAGACCAAGGAGCGATTGCTGGTCGCTCAACAGGAACAGGGGCAGTTGAAGAAAGAAGAGCAAAAGCGAACAGCAGCATCCTCTTCAACTGGAGCAGCCGCTGGTGACACGGTGTCTTTATCAGCGAGTGCGAAAGAACAGATTGACGAGCTGGAACGACAGAACAACTACCTCCAGGAAACTTTGGTGCTCAAGAGAAGAGAGTGGGAAGAGGCGTTTATCGAGCAAATGACAAAGTACGAAACAGAGCTGAAGCGATTGCGACGTCGGCTCTCGCAACACGGAGTGCCAGCGGATGAAGGAAGAAGTAGACGAGACGAGAGGCAGCAGTCCGAGCGACTGCATCTGGAAGAGCAGCAGTTTTTAATTTCAGAAGAGGTGAATGACGAACTGGTGCTCCTGGGAGACGAGTTGCGAACCAAGGAGCAGGAGATCATTCAGAAAGACACGCGAATCATGGAGATGGAGCTCGAACTCGAGAGTGTGCGGATGGAGTACAAACGAATGCAACGAAGAAGTTTATCGCAAAGCTCACAACAACAGGCTCAGCAGCAGCAAGGATTACGACGTAGCCAGATTGGAGTAAAAGGGGGAAAGCTAGCCAACAGCATTCGCTCGCCAGCACAAGAACGCCTGGAGCTTGAAGAAGTGATTGAAAACATGAAGAAAGTGATCGAGAAGCTGCGTTCCGAGAACGAGAAGCTCAAGAAGCACTCAGTCTCACCAGGGAAAATGGACATGGTTCGTCGCAAGCTGAGGGAGCACAAAGACGCTCGAGAGCAGCTGGAGACCGAGGTCGAGAGCTTGCGCGCAGAGAATATCGAGCTCAAGAAGGAGAAGCTGCGTTTGCAACAGAAGCTTCGCGTCGCGTCGTCGACTCTAACGACACCAGGGACATCAGGCCCTAGCGTGGAACTACGAGACTTGCAATCGCAGGTTAAAGAGAAGGAAGAGCTCTTGGCTCAGTTTGAGAACGAAGCCAGAGAGCTCAAGCGCACGATTTCGAGGAAAGAGATGCAACTCCAAGAGCTTCAGTTCCAGTTGGAGAACATTTCTCAGCAGCAGAGCGACACGGACGCTGCTGCTGTGAATGACGAGATCATCAAGGAGCTGGAGGACCACGTGCTTGAGCTGGAGGAAGAGAACGCAAAGCTACAGAACGAATTAGCAGCGTTCGATGAAGACTTTTTCGAGGAGATCGAAGACCTCAAGTACAAATACGCGCAGGCGGTTCGAGAAAAGCAGCAATTGGAAAAGCGATTACGATCGAAAGGATGAACATGCACCAACCGTTTTGCAAACGGTACAACACTACGGAGTAACTTAGTGGGTACCCCAAGGACTGTTTGCGTGTTTCTTCTCTGTCTCTCACTCTAATAGTCGTCACCCTTGGACAGCACTTCTTTGCACGTTGGTCGCATGATGATCGTGTGCTCGTACTGCGCAGTGTAGCTGCCCTTGACGTCCACAAGTGGAGGGTACGCCGTGACGATGCCCGTGTCCACGAGGTTCTTGAGCGCCATGAGATACTTGTCCTGCTTGGCACCCTTCGGGTTAATGAACGTCGAGCCACCGTCTTCACGCTCCAACCAGCGGCGGCAGAACGGAAGCGTGCCGAATGTGCGGGTGATGTGCGTGAGCAGCTTCTTGGCACGTGGCAGGCGCAGCGGCACGTGTGGCGCATCGAACGCCTTGGCGTAGTGCGAGCACTCACCGTCCTCAACAACGTGACCACGTCCGGTCGAACCGAACGTCTCAATCGCGAAGATCTCGCCTTCCTCCATCTTGGTGTTGTCACCACCCGCGACGATCGGCACGCTCTTGCCGCCGTGGATCTGGTACGCGCCGATTGAGTGACCGCACAGGTTGCGGATGCACTTGACCGGGTACGTCTTCCCCTCGATCGTGACTTCGTACGACTCCATCACCTCCTGGATCGCCGCGCCGATCTCGCCCAAGCGCGCGTCAATGCCGGCATGCTTGATGCCTTCGTACGTGGCCATCTTGGCGGCTTCCAACAGCGGGTCGAATTGCGGATCGAACGCTATGGTGAACGCGCTGTCGATGATGTGACCGTCGACCTGCGTGCCAAAATCGATCTTCATGACATCGCCGTACGAGAGCACCGTGTTGTCGCCCATGTTCGGCGTGTAGTGCGCTGCGACGTGGTTCAATGAGCAGCCAGTCGGGAAACCAATACCTCTCTGATGGTACACACCCACATAACAGAGTATAGAGTCAGTAAATCGCTATGAAACAATAAAGCAACATAATAAACAACGGCCCATCATCATCGTACCGCGAAGCCGGCTTCTTCGACGAGCTCGCGGTTCTTGTTCTCCAACTGGGTACACAAGTCAATGAGCTTCACGCCCGGCTGGATCAGCCCCTGCGCGAACTTGCGCACGTGGCGGTGCACTTCGGACGCAAAGCGCACTTTCTCGTACAAATCCTCCTCGGCGCGGTCGAGCGCGCGCTTCTCGTCGCTCGCCATGCGGTACGTGTTGAAGTCGCCCGGGTGCTCCTGGATCTCGCCGACTGGGAACTTGCCGTTCGGGTACAGCTTGGCCACCGGGATCGTCGCTGGCTCACTCTGGCCGATCGCAGTGAAGCTGTCGGTGAAGCCCGTCACGCCGCAGAACGGTGGGGGCTTGCTGCCGGAGCCGAATGCAGCGCCGCCGAGCGCGCTCAAGCCGTTCACAGCGCCAGCTCCACCGGCGGCCTTGCTTTTCTTCTTCTTGCTCTTCTTCTTCTTCTTCTTGGACTTGGCGGACGCGTCGCCGGCGCCTTCGTCGTTGACATCGTCGCCCTCGTCGTCGTTGTTCATCGTGTCGTCCTCCGTGGCGGTGACGGCCTCGGCCTTGAGCTGCTGTTCGTCGATCTTCGTCATGATCCCCTCTTCGTTTCTTTGAATAATGGGTGGCAAATGTGAAGGACGGAAAGCGCATTTAAGGGTGACAACCAATAGCTCGATGTTGTTTGTGTTTGGGCGAGTCATCATGCGATCAACCGTTTTTAGAAGACACGAAACGCTCATTAAGTCCGAATGCGATTAAAACCGCCTTTTGTGGGTGAAGCCCCTCAGGCTAAAAAGCATATAAAAAACAAGATATTGATCGATCAGAGCCCGTACCCTACTTGCGACGCTTAGGGTTAAAGTGAAGCAGTGAAACTCACAAACATAATCTAGTTAGTCTTGGTGCAATGAACGATGCAAAATTAAATTCTGTCTCATTTGATACAGAAATATAATGTTTTGCAGTTTGAAACACCTCTATCCCTTCAAAAACGATTTCGTTTTTGAAGATCCAAACAAATCGCCTCGAATCGATTTGCAGAGGGTGCTGTTTTTGCGGCGCAGCGCCACTCATTCGCGAGGCTCACGCTAAAAGGTACGAGTACGAGTACGAGCGCGAGCTCTGCGTGTGCTTGTGCGTGCATGTGCACGAGAGCAACGCTGCGGCTACTATATAGTGGCTCAGCCTTTTAATTCCTTCGCGCTCCGCGTGCTCACTGTGCTGCTCTCTCTCTCTCTCTCTACCTGTCTACCTCTCCTTCTGGTGCCACCGCCACCTCGTAGAGAACCAGCAGATCATCCTCATCTCAGCCATGTTGCAGCGATTCGCCGTGCGTTCCGCGGCCGCGTCGCGCACGCAGCAAGCGGTCTACGCCAACGCGGTGACCAAGATCCAGGCCGCGCAGTTCACCGGAGGGGACATGGACGACGGTGACGACGAGGACCCGGAGGACCCGATCATCTCGAAGGACCGCCGCGACGTGATGCCGCGCCGCCAGACCATGCCGGAAGCCGCGAAGAAGAGCCGCTTCATGGCCGTCGCGCCAGAGAACCGCGGCAAGGTGCGTCGCCGTATCCTCGAGGAGTTCAAGAAAGAAGAGATCTCGCTCGACGAGATCAACACAAAGGGCATGTACCAGGTACCGGACACCGGTATCCTCCGCGACATCCGCGAGATGAACAAGGAAGAAGAAGACATGCAGTTTGACAACGAAGAGGACGTCGAGCCGCTCAACCTCGGTCGCCTCGGCCTGCTGCGCCAGATCGTGCACGTCGACAAGGTGCAGAAGGTCACGACCCAGGGCAACATCCTCCGTTTCCGCGCGATGGTCGTCGTCGGCAACCGTCAGGGCTGCGCCGGCTACGCCGTGGGCAAGGGCTCATCGCCGCCAGACGCGATCCTGCGCGGAACGAAGCTCGCGATGAAGAACTTCACGTTCATCGACCGCTTCGACAACCGCACGCTCTTCCACGAAGTGCGCGGCAAGTGGAACAGCTCAACGCTCTTCTTGCGCCCGGCGCCGCAGGGCAAGGGGCTCACGGTGAGCGACACGGTCGCGTGTGTGCTCGACTGCTTTGGCATCACGGATGTCGTGTCCAAGACCCACGGCCAGCGCAACCCGTACACGGTCATCAAGGCGACCTTCGACGCGCTCTCCAAGCACGAGACGGCCGAGGAAGTCGCGCTCAAGACCGGCCACTCCCTCGTCGAGATCAGCAACTTGGCGCGAAGCCGCAACTTGTAAGCGCTGTGCTTCCGCTCACTCACTCGCCGCCCATTCGCTCGCTCACTGTCCTAGTGATAGGAATGGCAAGGAAAGAGCCACGAGCAAAGCCGCTCGGTTCTCTACAGTAGTTGCAGTCCAATAGATTAACCAACACAAAACAAATCAAAAACAAAGGTGTCCACCCACAAAATGCTCGCTTCTCTCTCATTTTTTATCGTCACTTGTCATTTTCCACGCCTTTGTACACCTCTGCCGTCTATAATATTCTTCTGCTTCTCTCTCGTTTTCTGTCTGTCTTGTAATGCGCTCACACATTTTTTTGATAGCTCTTGAGCGCACTTCTTAGGAGCCTGCGGACACTTTCTCGTAGTACCGGTCGCTGGACTTGACCGCGTCGATGAGCCAGTTCACGGCGCCTTCGATGCCTTCTTTCGTGAGCGCGCAGATCGGGTGTGCGGCCACGGCGCCCTGGTGCGACTCCACGCCCAGCAGCTGCGAGATCGCGTTCACATTGCGCGCGTCCTACCAAAGTTTTGCAATCGTAAATATTCCGCGTAAGTGATATGAAGAAGCCCATAATGGCGGCCTCATTGACGAAGACGCACCTCGAGGTCCATTTTGTTTGCGAGCACGAGCAGTGGGATGCCCTGGAGCTCTGAATGGGACAGCATCGTCTCTATAGTGATGATACAAAACAACATTCAGTTTGCTAGTTGGAGAGAAAAGACAGCAGCATACTGGGTAAGCTGGGTTATGCAGCATTTTCCGTACGCAGTGTCTCTTTTGCTTCCTGGAAACGCGCTTCGTTCGCAGAGTCGATCACGAACACGATGCCGTGGCTTTCGCTGTAGTACTTGTTCCAGATCACGCGCAGGCGCTCCTGTGTGACAACAGACACCCACACAAACATCAGCATTTATGCTAACGTTGCCAAGCCAACGCTCAAGCCAAGCGCAGCTCGTACCTGCCCGCCCAAGTCCCAGAAAATCACTCTTGACCGCTTCAGATCTACGCGTGCAACTAGTTCATTCATAAAGCAGAGACACACGAAGAGCTCATTAGAGAAATGCTAGGCAGGCTGGCTATTCATAAGATGACGGACGTACTGTTCAGCCCGACGGTCGGTGGGATCTTGTCGAGCGGGATGCCGGGTTTCTTGCCAAACATGCCCTTGAGCTGCTCAAGCAGCGTCTGCAGTCCACACACATACATAATAGCAATAAAGCGATCAGCATTCTGTTCGTTCTCATTCCATCGTCGTCACAGACACACAGTGCACGCAGGAATTGTGCGCTCGTGACGACACGTACCTACCGTTTTGCCAGCGTCGTCGAGCCCCACGATGAGCAAATGCAGCTCTGCCTTAGAGAACAGGTACTCCCAGAGCCCCACGAAGAGCGAGAACATGGCTACGGTGGTTCCTTTGAGCTTGCTTGTCTGTCTTCTATCTGCTTCTTCCTAATACTAGTAATCAGCTTGGTAAATTTGGCATGTTCGCTTGCCACATCAGCCGAATTGTACCCCCTCCTTTCAGTCAACATAATCGTACTTTACACGTTGTACACTGTGGACAATGTAGAACAGGTCACCTTCGCGCAACATCCGAGTGAGGTTTCGTGGGAATTGTACCCCCTCTTATTTTCGCTCACACTTCTTTGCTTCTCAAAGAGCAATTTCCCAAGCAAGAGTGCGAAGAGAAGAGAAGCTGCAGCCATGCAGATCCAGATCAAGGTGCGCAGTGCGCCTGCCTTCTGTCTGGTGGAGATTGATAGAGAGATCGTACAGAAGCGATTGTAACTCACCACCCCTCTCTTCCATTGTTGTTGTGGTGTGTGGCGTTACGCAGACGCTGACCGGACGAAAGGTATGGAAACTTTCGAACCAAATGCGCGCGCAAGGACGATGAAAGACGCGAGGGCACGGTGCTGTCGAGTCGAGTCGAGTCGCTGACGATGGTTCCTGCTATAGTAGTCACCTTGCTAATGCGAATGGAACTCTGTGTGTGCGTCGTATTTCTGCAGCAAACGTTCAACTTCGAACCAGACAACACGGTGCATGTTGGGTTGATTCTTTTCTTGTAAGCTTGATGATGTAATGATGTACTGACTGAGCCACCGCCACGGCTTCGCGTATGACCAGATCCTGCACGTGAAGCAAGCACTACAGGAGAAGGAAGGTATCCAAGTCGATCAGATCAGGTACCCTTTGCTTCCATTCACTACACCCCCTCTCTTTGATCTCTTTTGCTGCATCTAACACGTGTGTGTCGTGTCTGCTATCCTCTCGTTGCCATTTCCCAGATTGATCTACAGTGGAAAGCAACTGTAAGTTCCCCTTCCTCTGATCATCTTGCTGTCCACTTACGTTGATCTGTTTCTCATGTATGTGGCGCCTGTGTTCGTATGCCATGCGCCCATTTAGTGCTGATGACAAGACCCTCCAGGACTACAACGTCGCTGCCGGCGGCACCATCCACATGGTGCTTCAGCTGCGTGGAGGCTGCTAAGCGCCTCGAACCACTGCATGGACCCGTAGAAGTACATGGAAGAACGAATGAGCGAGCGAACGAATGAACAAGTGAACACACCAGCGAACGCCCAGGAACAACAAGAGTCGGCAAGTGTCCCCACATCATAACCGCATGAACAGAAGGACCGAAGACGCTATTTTTTTAAATGACCTCCGTCCCCAAATGCTGTTATCTTGCTGGCTTTAGCCAGCATTTTGCTTATATGGGCTGATTGTCTTTGTGAGCTGTGCGCTTGAAGGAATACGTCATCATCGTTTACTGTGTAGCAGCAGCGCTCGCATTGCCATTGTTGCTGTTGTTCTGCTCCAGCTGTTGCTTGATGAGCGGCTCCAGCTGCTTCTTCTCCGCGAGCGTCTTGAGCAGCTGCACGATGAACGGGATGTAGTTGTGCTTGCGGCGCGCGTTCTCCAGCGCCCAGTTCTTCCGTTTCTGCTCTTCGCCCGAGATCGAGCTCTGCAGCTGCGCGATCTCTCCCTCCGACGACGAGGAGATGGCCTTGAGCTGCGCGATCTTGTCCTGGAACACCTCTATTCTGTTGCGCACCAGCGCCAGCAGGTTGAAGCGGATCTCCGACGCCGCGTACTTCTCGATGCGCTTCTGGATCACGGGACACGCGACCTGAAGCCACGCGTCTTGCTGGTTGCCACTCGGCACGTCACCCAGGCAAATCGGACCTTCGCGGAGCCCGTCGAGCTCGTACACCTTGCCGTTTACTGGCACGTACGCGATGAAGTGGTAGACGTCGTCATCGCCCGTGGCCTTGCGCTCTTCGATCACAAACGGTTCGGGCCGCGAGAACGAGTTGTGCGTGACGCGGATCTTCTCACTGTTGGAGATCGCGAGCCCCTTGAGATCCGACGGGAAGTCGCTCGTGAACGCCTTGAATTCGGACAGCGTCTCACCCAGCTCAATGTCCTTGCAGTTCATTAAGATCGACAGGATCGCCTGCGTTGCGCACGCATTGCTGATCACTTGCTTGGCGAAGAAGAGCCCCTCGTTCTCCTCCGCGTCGGTCGCGTACGTCACGCTCTCGCGGTCCTGGCCGTGCGACGTCTCGTACTTGAAGAGGAACACGAGTCCGTGCACGGGCGAGAGCTCCGCGAACTGCTCCGGGTCCAGCGAGTAAAGCTCTTCCACCTGCACGCCCTTCACGCCGATGTCTTCAATCAGTGACGTGAACACGCCTGTCGATAATGGAAATGAAGATGAAGAGGAGAGAGAGAGAGTGTGTGTGTATGAGTGGGCGTACGAGAATCAATACAAAGCGGATGCATGTGGACCTAGAAAGATGCATGCAGCGCTCTCATATGTACATGTGCATGCAAAGCGACAGAGCCATATTGAACGTACCTGGATCCGATTCGATCGTACACCACGACATATCTTTTCTTCTGCTGTTGCCTGCTTTGGAGCTTCTTCTGAATGAAATTGCAACACCAAGCACTTTTTTTCGAACAATAGAGACAGTATGGGAATTAAGAGGAAATCGATATATCAGAAATCGAATCGTGTTAAGATTACAATTTCAGCTGCGCGTCGACGGTTCGTAACTCGCTGCGCAATTGGATCAGATTCTGCTTGATGCGCTCGGTCTGATGCGCATTGCGCGAGCCGAAGGTGAGCACCAGCTGCGCGCTCTCGGCCTGGATGTCGAGGCAGAGCTGCCGCCGGCGCTCGCTCAGAGCTTTGACCGTGGGTAGCTCCTCATTTGGATTCTGTTGTGGCTGGTGCTTCGTGTCGATAGCAGCTTTTGCGACAACGACAGGATCCTGCTCTGCGGAGATTGCAACGTTGTCGTCTTGGATCATATGCTTCGCAATCGTGGGTGGTTTTGGGTTTGCTGGCTTCACCGTGCCGTGTTGTGCGCCATTGACGCCTCCTTCGTCGTAGGTGAAGAGAGCTCTCGCTGCGCTGATGGCAGCCGTGATCCCTGATACCGAGGACTGGAACTTCTGCTGCTGAGGAGAAGCGGCTTTGAGCATGCCTAGCTCTCGGCGGAACATTTCGAACGCCTTGATCAGCGACATGTCGTTCAGATCCGAGCTCGTGACGCTCGAGCCGTCCATGAAGCTCAAGATGCTTTCGAGATCGTCTTCGTCGTCAGACTGGTTCTCGAAATTGAACCTTCGCGCGATGAGAGGGGTTGAATACTCGCCGCCGTCTCCGAAACGCACTTGCTTGGTCGTGGAGCTATTGGACGTCTTGTCGCTGCTCTCGGTGCTTGGCGTTTGCTGTTTGTGGGAGGATGGGGACTCGGATGCCCCATCGCCGTCGCCTTCAGCTTCTTCTTCGACGGCGGATAAGTTGAAATGGCTGGTTTGAGGAGTGTCCACTGCAGCAGGGTTTGCTGATGATGAAGCCATCGTTACTGCAGAAGTTGTTGCATCTCTATTTGCTGACGGAGTACTCGGAGCGTGGACCTCTAGGTCGTCATTGTCCGATGTATAGTGTCTTAACCGCACAGCGTAGTCACCCAACGAAGCCCCTGAGCTGAACGAGTCGTAGTCACTGCTTAGTACGTCGTCTTCATAGTAACTCTCACTGTCGGAGTGACCTGCATGGCGGTGGCTGAGCGTCGCTGGGTTAGCACGGCGAGCCAACGTTCTTGCGATCCCTCTGCGACTGCGTTGTCCTCGAGTCGTCGCTGCTGCGTTGTGCTGGAGCAGTTGGTCGCGAATCTGGACGGATTTCTCCAGTTTGAGCATCGTTTCTGCGAACTTGAGCTGGATCGAGAACACTTCATTGAGCGCGTCGTGGTGCGATTCCGGTCGTCCGTACAGGTCGTGTTTAAATACTGGTGGTGGTGGGAAGTGGCTACTAGCACCAGTGCCAGTGGAGACAGCAGTGGCGGCGTGCTGAACGCGTTCTTGTCGCTGAGTGGTTACTGCTGTTGTGCTGTGAGTCGACGTTGAACCATTCTTCTGGAGCGGTCCGAGCGTTACCACACCTTCAATTGAGTAGTGATTCTCGGCATCACTAGCAGCAGCAGCGATGGCAGCTTGCTGCGTTCGGCTGAGACGTGCTGGCGGAGTCGGCGGAAGCGGGCTCATTTGGGTCGACGAATCTCTATACAGCACTCGGCTCAGATGCTGCTTTTTGGTATGATCACCACCACCACCTTCCCTGCTATTCGGCTCGATGTCACCTCCAGCGAATGGGTCTCGCTGGCTCTCGACTTCAATCTGGCGGACGATCTCTGCGCGCTGGCGCTGCAGCGCCGCGATCGCGTTCTGCCACGAGAACCTGGTATCTCGCTGCTGCTGCTGCACTCGCTCTTCCTCGCACTTCATCTCGTGCGCCAGCTCAATCTCCAGCTCTCGCCGTCTTTGCGACGCAGTCCTCAGCTCGTGCATCAAGTGTCTCGCGTCCCACGTCGTGCTAGTCGATCCGCGCGGCGCATGAAGCACCCGTTGCTGATGTTGCTCTGTACCGATACCGCTATCTGGAGCCTCGGGCGTCGTTGTAGTAGTCGAGACCGTTCGTGTGCTCGCCACCGACCAGGACGCAGCTGACACTGGTCGTGCTCCGCTCCAGCGCTCGTTCGCATTATTTTGCGATGGACGCGCCACTGAGGAGGAAGAGCGGACGCCCGGCGTCACGAAGAACGGCGGTGGACCAGCAGTCACTGCTTGTGCAGAAGAGAATGCTGACGAAGTCGTACTGGAGCCGTCGCCCAGACGCGCGAGCGTGTGGTGGAGCTCTGCCTTGAGCGCCTGCAGCTCCTGCGAGTACACGCTCAGCATTATTTCTCTCGCTCTTCTTTCTCAATTGCTCTTGGGTTGTTGCTTTGGAATTCAAACTGCAGGCGAACAGCCAATCAGCGCTTTCCGCGCGAAAGATGATGGGTGGAAACCTATTTAACCGCATATTCGTTTTGAAGGGATTACGGAGGAGAACCAGAGATCCTGCGCCTTCCAATCAAGCCCTGCGATTGCGTTCATGCAGGTCACAGTCAATAATGCTGGTGGTGTGTGTGGTGACGCTGCTGACCTTCACCACACCGCCAGCATTGACTTCTTCAATACGATCTGTTGCATTACGCACAGCGCGGGTTGTTCAACAAGCCTCACGCCAGGCCAGGTTAGAGAGCTCCACGTTCTTGGTAACCAACGTGAGTCACTGACGAGATGTAGGAGAATGCAAAAAAGGCAACTTTTAAGTCATCACCTCAAACTGGGAGAGTAATGGCGAATCTTCGTTATACTAACTTACAGAATCAACTAAACGAAATGAACGGATGCATGCATTTGGCAACAGCATTGTGCAGATTGGAGTGTGAGTGGTGTGCATTTTCGGCGTCTATCGTATTGTGTGAGCGCGGAACAGTTCGTGCTCCTTCTCGCTCACTGCCTTCTTTGTCTAACGTCCTCTTCGCGGTTCTTCGTGTGGTCTTGCTTTTCTCTGCGATGGGATGGGATGGGCGGTTGTCAACATATTAATCAAAATGCAGCGCTGCAGAGAACGCGTGGAGAGATGAAGAGACACCGAAGATCTAGAGGCGTGGGTAGAACGGCTTCACGCCAAACTGCACGACTGTCATCAACCCAGCGCCGAGTGCGCCGGCGAGCACCATCGCCTTTGGACCAGCTGCAAAACAAGAGGAGCACAGGAGAGCATGTTTGCATGAGCTTCCAAGCAATAGGATCGCAAGCATAGAGAAATGTACGTACCAGTGGATTTGTAGAAGACACCAGTGGCGGCAGACGCCAAGATCGGGGTCACCTGGTCGAACTTGAGAATATTCTCAAGCTCCGCAGTGTCGGCAGCGTACTCAAACGCCTTGTAGATCATCGCTATAGCAACAAGCAAAACAACACATGTCAGAAACCGCGCATTGTCTGTCTGCCAATAGTACATCCACATCCACAAAACAAAGCAAAGACTCACCTAGACAACCGAGAGCGTTGCCCGCCTTGGATCCTCGCACCGCCGCCCCGTTCATGAGCGAGTTCATTTTAATCTTAAACTTGGTGCTGGGGGATCGCGTGAAGCCCTGCGCCGCGCCGAACACGCCGCCACCGAGGATGCCCGTGAAGTACGCCGTGCCGCACGAGCCGCTCATCTGCTCCATAAACGGTCGGCCCGCCTTGTCGTAGTCCAGGTAGTCGGCGTTTTCGTCGTCGTAGCCGGCGACGCCGAACACTGGCGCGATGGAGCCCAGGTCGATCGCGCCCGACGGGATCGTCGGCAGCACCGGGTAGTTGAGCCCGCCCGAGCCGGTCGAGTCGAAGCCCGTGCTGGCATTGGACGCCGACAGCTCCTCCCACTGATCATCCGAGTCCCACGAGCGGCCTGACATGCTGCTGCTGCTGTCTGATAACTAGCGAACTGTGCTGGTGTTGCGCGCTGATCTGATCCGATCAACCGAGCGAGCTCCTTTCTTGCAAGCTTTTGGGCTGTTGCGTGATTCAAGTGCTTTCCCAACCAGGAGAATGCTCGCTCGCCATCACTCGCTCGCTCGCATTGCGGCAGCACAGGAAACAAAGAGAGAGGAGAGAGAGAGGCCGGTCCCACCTTCTCGAACCGGACCGAACCGGGTGGGCCACGGTTCGGATAGCAAGAGTGATGGTCGTTTGGACGTTTCTATGGGCTTCGAATGCTGAGGCTGAGACAAAGCTGAGATCTGTCACGTCAGACTCGGAAAAGTGAGTCCGACGGGTGATTGTTTGAGAAGCATTTCTGCTCGAAGATACGCTTTGGGCTTGGTTGACAAGCATGTCAAACCAAATAACAAAGCCAGCAAGCATGCTAAAAAAATCAAAATGGGATTTGGTTTCTCGTGTGTTGTTGTTGTTGTTGTTGTGCGCATGTCATATCTATTTGTTATCCAATGGAAAGTGCCACCAACAGCAGCAACGGCAGCTCAACTCAATCACCAAGCAGTGCGAGCGGCACCCACCAAAGTCGTCATTCATTCGCGCAAAAAGCCCCGCCAGCGCCGACCCAGCTGCTGTTGCTTGGCAGCCATCTCCAAGCTCGTAGACCTGAGACATCGCAGTCACGCATCATGCCACCACTCAGCCGGCCCTCGCTCTGACGAACCGCATCAGCGCTTACTTCTGCTTGTACGAGTTGCTACAATTGCAACATGAGCACACGTAGAGAGATAGAGACAAAGGGGTGAGTACCTAGTAGCTAGCAATGGGTGCCTTGCCTACCATTCCGATGGTGGCGCGGGCTGTATTGCCTTAACACGTAAAAGAAAAAAGGGCACGCTGCTCGGTCGGAGTCGTTCGTCTCAAAACTTACTTTCCGCTGCTGTCGTGCATCAAGTTGAGCAGGAGCGAGTCCGAGTTCAAGTAGACCTTGTTGGCCGATCGGGAGATCACAGTCGCGATTTCCTTCGCCGAGTCGATGCGACGCAGCTGCACGAACGCTGGGTTGTTCTTGATGGCCTCGCCGACGAGCTCCGCCGACTTGGACACACCCTGCGCGCGGATAATCGTACTCTTCTTCTCCTGGAGAGCGCGCTCCACGACGAAACGAGCACGTTCCGCGTCCTGCTGGGCTGTAGTCATTCAAAACCAAAGAAACACAAAAGAAATGGGTGCGTCAGTCTCAGTCCGGATGTTGCAGGAAACAATTGCCTAGGACTCTTGATAGACCGCGCTTGAGACGTACCAACTTGCTTGGCTTCAATAGCGGCCGTGTACTCCTGGCCGAAGGTCAAGTGGATGATCGACACATCTTCCAACATGATGGCGAAACGGTCCGCACGTTGTTTCTGCACACACAGAAAGGATCCACATTCTGAGTCAACGCCACTGCTTTCTCTTCCATCTTCAACTATAAGGCAATTGGGACCAATAAGAAAAATACTGAGCATGCAACACGTACCAAGCGCTGGGCGATCAAACGACTGACGTGTTCACGCTGGTAGATCAGCTCCGCAGCAGTGAACTGCGCCACCACCTGCTTGGCGACTTCGTTCACAATCGATGGTAGCACCTTCTCGTCGTAGTCTGCAGTCAGAAATTCAAAGCAGAAGCCATACCATGAGTCTCGTGCATCCTTCTTTTCCCATATTATCAGCGCCATCACTCAACACAGTCATGATTCGTACCGAGGCCCAAGTGGGTGTAGATCCACTGCAGACGATCACGGTCCGGCTTGGAGAGCACACGGATCGAGATGTTGATCATCTGCAAGTCCTTGGTGCCGGTGAGCGACGCGTAGGTGCGTGGGCGCGTGCGCACGTCAAAGATGATCGGGCGCTGCAGCCATGGGAACAAAAAGTGTGTTCCCTGCTCCATCACGGTCTGGCCGACGCCGTCGAGACGGCTGTAGACCACCGCACGGTGACCTGCTGGCACGTTGTAGATCGAGTGGTACGCGCCGTACGTGGCGGCACCGACGAACGCCGCGAACTGCGCGAGCGCGAGCGCCGGGCGACCCGCGCCCTGCGGCATCTTGATGTTCTTCATGTTCTCCATCGCCTGCTTGCCCTTGTCCATGGTGACCTGCTTCTCTTGCGTCCTTCTTCGAAGAGCTCCGCTTGCGTTCCGTTCCGTTGAGAATGGTAAAGCGGGTCGCCAGCCAGCCAGCCGCCACACCACAAAGGAAGCTCACACTCCCCTGTTTGTGAAGATTGCGACAGACGGGTGGGCCGGTCCGGTTCAGTAAAATCCATTCCGGACCGGTTAATATGGGTGTTTGGCAGGGCTCAATCACCCAAAAAGCCCGTCCAGAACGCACTTATACGGATGCTTATTGTACAACCAAAGTGTTCTGAAATTTGAGGACGGATTGGCATGGTTTGACAGTGAGCGATCTGTATGTGCCTCCAATGCTTCTTGATGTGCGCCAGACAAAGTTCAGTCGCTGCCACTCATACTACTTGCGTCGAGCGAGTCGAAATCATCCCTCTTCACTCGCTTCTTTGGGAAATCTGCGAGGTGGACTGCGCACGACAACCCCAGACCTTCAAATGGGCTGCATGGGTTCCACAAAACAGAGCCAATCCTATAGAGAACGTGATTCAAACTGAAACAACTCGCACTGACAGTGGATCTGCGATCATCCTGTAACCAAATGACAAGTGGAGGCTTGGCGATAGCTCTGGTGCTTGTTAAGCACACAAACATGCTGTCATAATGCAGCGAGACTATCATAATTTTGGTCAAATCGTACCTATTCGAATATCACGCCTCAAATTTTGTATCGCATTCAGGTTCCTAACCGAATGCGGTCCTGCGAGGGGTAGGTAACGCTTGCTGATTCGCTAAAATACGTTCCTCGTTTTGATTGGCTGTTTGCATTGGTGGTTGGCTGGTGGAGAGCAGCGATGGAGAAAACCGAGCGCTGTTGAGCGCTCACGCTGGCCAGCGGCCCCCAAGTTTCTCACTCCCATCGCATTCGCATAGCAGCCAGGAACACCCGCCAAAATGCCGAAAGCTTCGCGTCACCGCAACTACCGTAAGACCTACCGTACGCCAGCGCGTGCGTTCGAGAAGGAGCGTCTCGACCAAGAGCTCAAGCTCCTCGGAGAGTACGGTCTCCGCTGCAAGCGCGAAATCTGGCGCGTGCAGTTCGCGCTCTCGAAGCTGCGTAAGGCCGCTCGTGAGCTGCTCACGCTCGACGCGAAGGACCCAAAGCGTCTCTTCGAGGGTGCCGCGCTCCTGCGTCGCCTCAAGCGTTACGGCCTCCTGTCCGATGACGAAGGCGAATTGGACTTCGTGCTCCGCCTGAACGTGCAGAAGCTGTTGGAGCGTCGTCTCCAGACCAAGGTCTTCAAGCAGGGTCTCGCCAAGTCGGTGCACCACGCCCGTGTGTTGATCAAGCAGCGCCACATCCGTGTCGGCAAGCAGCTTGTCGACGTCCCATCGTTCATGGTCCGTCTCGACTCTGAAAAGCACATCGACTTCTCCGTCACCTCGCCATACGGCCAAGGCCGCCCTGTAAGTATTTATTTCCTTCCATTTCCAGTCAAACACCAGCAGCGAGCAGCCCAGTCAACCCACCCAGACAGACAGTCAGAGCAGGTTCCCGCAGTCTCTTCTCTCCTGTTCTTCGTTCTTCTACCCATTTGCCAAGCCAAGCGACGCAATGAGAAAAGATAATAAGAACTGGGGGAGAGAGAACTGTGGGGAGTGTTGGGGGTGGAGAGCTCAGTTCAGCCAGCCAGCCAGCAGCAGCAGATTTACTGACATTGTTTGTGTGTGCTTTTTCCTATTCTTTTGATGCTACAGGGCCGTGTCGCTCGTCGCCGTGCTGCTCAGCGCGCCGCTGCCGCCAACGGTGGTGACGAAGACGACGAATAAGCTTGCTGCTCGTGATTGACTTTCTAGCTTGCAAGTAGTTGTGCTGATGATGTCGACTAGTTGCTAGTCAAGGGATCAACGACGCGCAGCGTTCTCTCCTGGGGACAATGCGTGTCGGCGATAAATATAATATCATGCGAAATTTGGGGAACACACACACAGAGCTATCCATCTCTCCATGGTCCGTACATACCATACATACACAATTTGAGTACTTTGTAAACCATCTTCACTTACACTCACATACCATCAACACATTACTCATGCTTGCTCTTTCTTCTCCTAGGATGGGGGCGCCGACCCGGAACTCCTTTGCCTTCCTTCTCTTAGACTCTCCTCCCACGCACTTATGCGACCATGTTCAGTAGCGTGTCCTTGGCTCGTTGGAGCTGGTCCTCTGTAAGTCCTCGTGCGGGCGGCGCGATCGTCAGTGCCTCGATCTGGTGACTGAGCCCCGTGCGAGCGAACGCGCGCGTGCTGTGGTCGCATACAAAGCAGCCGAGCGACTTGCGCAGCGCGCTGAGGTCTCCATTCTCGACCACGTCGGTTCGCTTCCACATGCGCATTTTCTCTTCGAGACACGGCAGATGGTAGCAATGACCGCAGTCAAAGACGCAGACATGGAAACTCTCTTTCCCAGAGGTCGGCGCGCGCAGCACTTCGTTGCAGATGAGACACTGAGTCTTCACCGCCACGCGTCGCGCTTTCTTGTGGGTCTTGACCTGACGCTGGAGAAGCTGCACGCGGTCATTCTCAAACACTTTACTACATCCAGTGCACAGGTTTTGCTAAAGAGAGACAAGATTGAAGTGTGATGTGAATGTGGGCGGACCAAACGATTGATAGACAATTCGACAGAGTTGCAGATCACAGTGTTCACAGTACCTGAATCCGATAATTCGCGATAATGTCGACCAATTTCTGCTTCAGGTTATCGATCTCCATGTCCTCAGGGATCTGCATGAATGCATTCGTAAATCCGTTGTGTTGGTGTGCACTGAAGAAAGAGAATCATGAGGGCAACGGAGAAACACTTACCTTGCGAATGAGCTTAATCGGGTCGATCTTGTGCTGCGATGCAAACTTCAGCAGCTCTTCGACGTTCTCCTTACTCGTTAAGCTCAGGTCAATCAGGTAATCCCACAAGTTCTCGTCGTTTTCCTAACGTTTTACACACAAGCCACAAAGAATCAGCATCACAATCCAGACGATATTCTCTCATTCAAAATGCACGATCAAGGCATACCCGGACAAACTGGATCGCTTGGTTGATGTCCCGCATCTGGGTCAGAATGAGGTCGAGTGCTCTCTTGTGGTGGCCCATGCGACCCAAAATGTAGATCATCGCATCCCATAGTGGCGGATTGCGTTCGCTGCAATACTTGTACGCCTGCATGATAGCAATGCATATACAGGCACAACAAACACATCAGACATCTACAATAAGACCATCAATGACTCATGCCACAACGCACCTTTTCCAGCGGCACGAAATTACTCGTTTGGAGAAACCGCAATAAATAGGACGGCGCAAACTCCGTGTAGAGCGCGACCTGGGTCTCGTGGAGCGCCGAGTACGCCTCCGTGTTGTACTCGTTCAGGCGATGCACAAAGAGCTCATGGAGATACTCGTGCAACAACTCCCGGTCGTCCTCCAGCTGCTTCACAATGTCCACGATCTTGAGCTGCTCAGTCTGGTTCACGAGCATGCGCACGGCACTCACGCGGTCGATCTGCATCAGGTTCGCGACTTTGTTTTGCACCAGCGACCAGAGTTGATGCTCCGTGATGAGCTTGAACGCGTGATCCTTGTTTGTACAGAACGCACCCTGGCTCAAGTAAATGCGCAGCGCGTGGTCGTACTGCTCCGTTGCAGTGTACAGCTCCGCGAGCGCTTCCATGACGTACGATGTCTCCACGCTGATTTTCTCCGAGTCGGACTCGGCGATTCGGCGGCGACGCACGACAGTCTCCAGTTGGTTGATCCACGCCTGGGCGTCATAGAGCGGCTCAAACACGAATGCAGTCTCGGTGTACTCTGGTGCCGCCGAGTCTGGTCGACGCACGTCCTGCTGCTTTGGCTTTGGCCATTTACGGATGATCTCCAACAATTGCGCGGGGTCCGAATCCAGGAACAGCTTGAGCACCATCTCGTACTGCACACTCGGCAAGCGAGGATTCGACGTCGGGATGAACTTGGCGATCGCCCCCAGCTGACCGCGCTGTGCAAACACGTACACGTATTTCTCCCAGAGCTTGGCGTACTCTTCGCCCACAAAAAGCCGCTTGACCTCCTCTGCAGCTTTCTTGAACAGCTTCTTCTTCATCAGTTCGCCCAAATAGTACTCCACGAGCTCCTCCATCGTGTGCTTGCGAAGCGATTTTGGATCCGAGAGCGCCACTTCCAACGCTTTCTCGTACTGCTTCCTCGATAATGCCCACTGTACGCGGTCGTCAACGTCTCGCAAGCGGCATATCACAACGTCCTTTGGCGTGCAAATGTACGCCAAGCGACCGTACCCAGCGTCGTAGATGGATGCATTTGCACTTTGTTGAATGTTCGAGTTCGTGTACTGGAGCGTCGGCATCTTGTAGTCCGATGCGCGCAGTCGCTGATATCCTTTCAGGTTCAAGATGTCGGCCGCGACTTGCTTCCCATCGAGGTTCACGACGTGGACTTCAGGGAACGGCATCTCCGCAGGCTCGCCCTCGCCTTCAACGAAGCGCTGCTTGGACGAGCCCGAAGGTCCGTTCGATGACGACAACGACGATGGCGCACTGCCGGGTGGACGATACGCCAGCACGCACACAGCAGTGGTGCTCCATGGGCTGATGCCCGCGACAAAGAAATCGAACGAGATCAGCGCGATCACCTCTGCTGTCACAGCGCCAGGAAGCAAATCCGACGCGGACGCACTCGCGGAGGTCGGTGACGTCGCGCTCGCTCTCTTGAACGCGATCACACGGAGTGTGTGGGCCCACCCAACGATCAGTACAGAGCTCGTCTGCCACTCTAAATGACAGCGGCAGAGCTCCATGGGCGGACAGTTGGGTGGACGCTCAATGTACGTCACGCGCTGGTCCTTGTCTGCGTCATAGACCTTGACACCCCAGTCGTTCGCCCATGCGACGAGTCCGTCTTTCCATCGGATCACGTGCACGGGCCCTTCTCCCTCGTGGATCGTGCTCTCCTTGTCGATGATCCAGCCTTTCTTATTGAGGATGAGCTGGCCCGCGATGCCGCCGCACGCAAAGCTGCGCTCGCGCTTCATCGCGTAGCGGTCTTCCAGCTGCACGCTGTACACTGCGCTAAAGTAGTTGTAGATGTTCACCTCCCCGCCTGTACTGGACACCGAGACGTGACTGCCCGCAGATGTAGCTGTAGATGACGTGCCGCTGGTGTTGTTAGTGCTGTTGGTTTTTGCATTCGCGGCCGAGGGCGGGAAGAGCGTGTACACCGCGACTGTACCATCATCCGAGCACGACGCAATAAACTACACAAAGAGTCGCATAAGTCAGCACACTTCGCCAGTCTCTCTATACATCAATCAAGCAGACCATTGTATTACCTGTCCGGTCTCGTCGATGCACACTTGGTTGACTTTCTTGTAGTGCTGGTGCAGGCGGCGGATGAAGCGTCCATCGAGCTCGAGCAGCAGCACGTTGCCGTTGTACGTGCCTGCGCAGATGAAGTTGACGTGCAGCGCGATGCAGCTGAGCGAGTCGTCCTTGAAGATCGCGTGGAAGTGGCCGCCCACGCGCTCGTACTTGAGCAGCGGCTCCTGCTGCGTGTCCTGCTCCTATGGTAACAACAGCAATAACGACAGTAGAGCAATGAGAACCACAGTGGCGTGTAGCGCATGAGTATCGCTTGCATATAGCCAATACACTGTATAGGGACCTCGCTCTGCGTCTTGGCCTCCTCGTCCTCGTCCGCGGGTGTCACTGGCGCCATTCTCTCTGCTTTCCTGCTTCTCCACTGGGATGCTGGAAGATTTTTTTCTTTTTGGCATGGGAAATGAGTTGCGACGAGAGGTTGCAGGAAGGTGGCGCGAAGGTAAATGTTGCGGGCAAGAAAACAATCGTAATGATAAGAACACGTAACAGCAAGCTGATTTCGGATATGAACAAGGGCTCTGATAATGTACCCATGTTATTTATATGATGTATTGGGTCAACAACATGACAAGTTGCTTCACAATCACTGCAAGCTAAATAACCACGAAGGAACTCAGTTTGGGAGTGAAGCGAGCTCATCTCCTCGTTACATATTCTTTACCCATGCTCATGCTCCCGTGACTGATGACATAGCCTTCCACTTCAGCTTCGCGGCGCGCGGTTTTGTGCTGTTTGTTGTGAGCCACACGCCAGATCGAGATCCCGATGACGAGAATGAGCAAACCCACCAGCGACAAGTAGATCACGGGATCGTCGCGCGTTGCCGCCATGCCTTGTTGTTGGTTGGTGTTGCTTGACTTGAGGGGTGGGCGGGCGTGGGCACAACTCGTCGACTTCGGAAGTGATTGGGGGGGGAGCGCGATGTATGCAAAAGTGTTTGTGTGTGTGCTGCTGCTGCTCACCTGCCCACAACACTCGTGTGTGCGGTACCACCACCCTCGTCATATATCCATATACCCACATCAGATGGATCCGCTGACCAAGTTCAAGGGACCCAGAGAACTTCTTTTTTGCCAGAACTCGATGAGTTAGAACTTACAACCGAGAGACTTTTGCGGAGGTCTATCGAAATCTCTCTGTTTATTTTTTGAGATCAGCGCTCCCATGCTTCGTGCTCCTGCCTGCCCAAGGATTTGATTCTACTGTACTGCCAGCGTTCCCCGCGTCTTGCGCTCTCAGTCTCCTGTTTCAATGGCTGTCAGCCATTGAAATGAAAACATTCCCACCATTCAGTACCTCAAAGGCAACCCTATGATCTCATCGTTAAAGTTGCGTTGACAAGAGTCCATCGAGGTCTGGATGCGTGCATTCATGGTGCATAGGACAAACTAGCTAACATCTACAGCCGCTGGCCTTTCGAATTCTATTGGAGTATGTCCATGTTGATGAAAGCAGTCGTGAGTGCGAAGGTTCCTCTGACACCCAAGCTTTCCTTCTGCCTGATACAGGAAGTTTAACGGAAGCCCCGTCAAATGTGCTAGTGATTCCTTGACTGTAGCTGTGGTTCTTGAGAACACACTCAGCGAAGCAGCAATCGCCAAGTCGACGGAAATTGCACAACCACTGCAGCGTTCGGATAGATGGGCTTGGCCCGCCCGGCTCACAGTTGGCATGATCCAAAGCAGCGCAATACATAGTGATGCCTACTTCCGAGCAAGAGGCCACACCGACACCAAGTGTGAGGGTGAAGCACGAAAGTCGACCCAGTCAGCTAGTTACTTCGAAAGAAGAGACCGCTGCTGGTGGATGAATGCCGATTGAGTCAAGCGTAATTGCCAATCAGTGACAGTGCAGGACCAATTTCACCACCACCACCATTTTGTGGTATGGATAGATATGCGTTGCGATGAATGCGCTAACTTGTCGCCGCTGAACTTGCGCGCGCGTGTCTCGTGCACGAGCACGAGCGCCTTGGTCGCTTGGACAAGATATGTTATTGTGTTGTTTCTGTTGGGCAGGCATGTCACGAAGGAGCTCCTCGTTGTGTTTGTTGGCTTCTGCCGGTACTCCTCAGTAGTGAGAGAAGCGAAGGCGCACCACTTTGAGTGGATGGACGAAGGAAGAGAGCTCACAAAAGCCACTGTGTTGACCCTGTCAAATATTCTGAAACAATAGGCGACTTGGACCAAGCAACCGACGAAACCTGGGAGTTTACCGAGGATGCTTGTGGGTACTGTCCACACCAACAAACTGGACAAGGGCTCCGACCACGAAAGCTGTTTCAGTGAACCAACTTCTCGATCCTTTTGCGCATACCACCACAGCAGCAGTGCCATTTCCAAATCGGACGAAGCACGACGCAACCACCGTCATGTACACACTCACACCTCAAGTGCTGGGCACCAAGCCAAGACACCAACTACCAGAGAAGCAAGTATGGAGGACGACGACAACCGGGTGCTGTACGGGTCGCTACTGGGCTTGCTGCTTCTCGTCGCCGTGCTCTCGATGTGGCGTGCGGCAGTATACGACAAGCGCAGGGCGGCCTCCCAGTGTTCAACGGGTTCGTGTAAATGTGAGCTGCTTGGTGCAGCAGTGCCTTTCGACTCCTTCGGCCCAAACAACTTGAGCTTCGTAGATTAAGATTAAGATCAGCTGGGGCAGTAAAAACAAATATGGATTGCCCACAAGTACGCTCCTCTTGAACATCTGCTCCACCGAACTCTCAGTGCGAGAAAGTTTACTGGGCTGTTGATTTATTATTCGCTTGATGTCTCGCTGGGCTCTTTCATTATGTATAACTCACTCTCTCGTGCGCTTGTGTGGAGAAGAAGAGCTTAATCGCCTCCTCCACAGTCTCCCCCACCACTGTCGCCACCACCCCCATAGTCTCCACCACCACCGTAGTCTCCACCACCGCCTCCGCCGTCGTGGTGACCACCACCACCTCCGCCGTCGTGGTGACCACCACCACCGTGATCGCCGCCGTCATGGTGGTGGTGATCATTGTGATGGTGGGGGCCACCGCCACCGAACACGCCGGTCACCATGGGGTCTGCAGTCGTCGCCGGCGAGGTCCAATTGCTCTCCGAGGCTGCTGCGTCGCTGCTTTTCGTGAACCACCCGCCGCTCTTTTGCTTCTTCGTCGTCTTCTGCGGCGCTGCAGCTACCGGGGCCTTCGCTGGTGGAGCTGGCTGTTGAGGCGGGGAGTCGCTCGTGCCCGAGGGCGGAGGCGGCACCTTCGCGATACAGCAGCTGAACATGATATCTTCTCTGGGGCTGTGGCTCGGTGCTTCTTTCTTCTTCTGCTTCCTCTTTGAGAATGGCCGGGCTTCTGCTTGTGTGCTGAGCTGCTTTTGACTGATGTGAAGAGTCCCCCGCAAGGTGAAACCTACGTCTGGAGGAGACAAGGGGGGAAACGGATCGGACCCAGTGTTTTCCTCCCCACTTCCTATTCATAGTCGTGGCTGTGAAAACCTGAATGCAATTAATTGCCCACACAACAAATCCATGCCAACCCCCACTCCTTTGAGCTTTGTATTATTTAGAGTCTCGCGAACGCGAATACTTGAGTACCACATGGACGACCAAATCTTGACGCGACTCGTTGTGCTTTTGAGAGCTCGTTAGTTTTCGGCATGCAGTCTGGTCGATGCAACTCGTATTCCATATAACCATTTACTTAGTATTTCATATTATGCCACACCCATAAACCGACTTGGAGGTGACGCCAACTGCTTTGCAACTGCATCTAGTGACTCCAAGAGGTGCAGTGCAGGTGAGCCCAAATACGAAAGACGTCTGACGATCCATTTAGATTAGTAGGACTCTATTTCATATCTGTCGAGGGTTAGTACCTGAAGAGAGGAGATTAAGCAGCTTGCTTGGCTGTCGGCACACAATGATTTTCAATACCAGAACGCGGAGATGCCTGCAGTGTGAGTGCATTCTTATCCTAATCGCCGCTGCCACCACCTCCGCCTCCATCAGCGCCACCCCCGCCATCAGAGTACCCACCGCCATCGTGGCTGTGGTGGTGGTGGTGACCGTGGGACGTCGTGGTAGTATGGTCCGTGTGTCCAAAGCCAGCGTAGAGCATGACGTCTGCAGTCGTTCGTTTCGGCATTCGACTTGTCGTGGTTGTGGATCCGGCGCTTCTCTTGGGTTGTCTGGCATTGGTGGATTGGGACTGGCTGGGTTTGCTTCTGCAGCAGCCCAAGCAGAAACCGAAGCCCATCGCTGTGCGAACTCGGCTGACTGACTGACAGTGGATGGTTGGACTGACCTGTTGGGCGCTTCTTGGTTGATATGTGTGTGGGTATTTGCTACTGCGCTGATTGAGCAATGAGAGAGAGAGCTTTCAGATCTACTATTATACCGTCGGTGGGCGGTGTCTTCAACGGAGAGCCCTCTGTGGAGGGACCACTGGATATTTGTTTCAACACAGATCTGACGATGCCCTGTGCCTGCTTATCATTTGGATTTTTGGAGTCCATCGTCTCAAATCAATCAATCAATACTCTTCAAAAGATGCGTGGGTGAAGTTTGCTTGGTGGCTTCAGACAATGAATGGGTTCCCCCAAAAGACCTCAGTTCACCACCTCTTTTATCAACATATTTCTTTTTAAGAGGTATTTGACTTCTAATTTTCAACCTGAACGGACAATTTTCAGGATTTACAGAGGTTTAATGATTGTTCACAGGTAATATAAAATAAAAGGTGCATTCTGAATGTTGGTCACATACGCATTGGTGCCAAACTCCAGAGCAGGCCCTCGAAATACTGAAATTGGGGTTCCTCCCTCCATGCGCGTTGGCGAATTACGGTCCCCAGTGCTGCTCGGACGCAGCAAACGCAAAAGGGGACCTCAGTGACTGGAGTGTGGGGGGTGTACTCCAAGTACCAGCTTCTGCTGCTACCATCTGCCAGCTGCCAGCTGTCGCAAGGCAATGCTGCTTTTTCCAAGCGAGGTGTGTATTCTGAATAAGAAACACGAACGTACTCCCGCCACGAACGGCGCATTGCGGAGACGCGCGGTTGGTCGCAAATAAGAAGAAAAATAAATGCGTGCTCGCCTCCCCCTGCCTGAGAAAGAGCGCGCCACGCCATTTATTCCTGGCAATCAGTGGCTTCTACTCGCGCCAGACACACGCAGAGCAAGAAACCAAGTAAGTGCGCAACGCGATGGTGATGCAAATCGTGTCCGTTGGTGAGCAACGCCACGTCTATCTCTCCACCGCCAAGCGAGCTGTCCAAAGCCTCATGACCCAGTACTTCCACGACGTGCACCACTGCGAAAGGATGATCGAAGCCGAGAACGACCGACTGCATCGACAGCTCACTGGAGTTGCCAGGATCGCTGAAAGCCACAGCGTCAGTGGGAAAGGCGGTTGCCACGCGATGGAGCTTGCGGAAGCCGCACTGATGAGCGAAGAGACCAGTCGCGACCTCGAGGCGTTTGGAAAGCGTTACACAGCGCGCAACAAACTGCAGGTGGAGCTTCAGATCGCTATCAAGACTGTGATGGACGACTTTGGCTGGATCACAGAATCCATGGAGTGCCACGCTCATAGCCAGCTGCAGGCGATGATCGACGTCTCGAGCGCGATTGAGCGAGAGCTTGAAGAAGACATTGAGCGACTCAAGGTGCAGTTGAAGAGCGAAAGATACGAAACCAGCAAGCTCAAGACGGAAATTCGAGTGCTATCATCCAGCTACAGCGCGCATCAAAAGGCAGGTCAACGCGAGATCGAGCGATTGCAGCAGCTTCTTCAGTGCGAGCGCTCTCAGAAACACGAGATGGAGCTCGATTCAGACGCGTTCCGTGAGAAGTACGAAACACAGCAGTGGGTCGCGTATCAAGGCGCGGCAGAACTCACTCATACCCAAACAGAGCTCAACGAAGCTCGACTGAACCAGGTGTTCCTTGAAATCGAGAACGACCAGCTCCAGCAACACATTCGCGCGCTGAATGCGACTGTCGAGTACCTGGTTGAGAGCCACAGCTCAGGCCGGCAGATTGGTGGTACTGCTGCTCAAAGTTGGAGCAAGAAGGCTTGGCCGAGAATCGAAGCCACACCACCGAACGAGTTGGGTGACTCTGACCAGGAAGAAGTATTCTCAGTGAAGGTCGTCTGCGTCGATGACATCGGCCTCGATCAGGTGATCTCGTACTTTGATGGTGAGTGTGCCGTCGTCCCGTGTCCAACTTGGTGTGAGATGCAGGCTGTCCAAGTTGGCGAAAATCAAGCCACAGTGGCTGTGTTGGCTGCAAGCACTTCCAACTGTGAGAGTAAGCCCGACGGCTGGCGGTTCCCAGAGTTTGTTGTCTGTATTGATGAAATTTGCGCGGAAGTGAGCGTCTCGTATCTTTGAAAGCCAAAGCTGAGAAGTAGATCAACATACAACAGTTGAATTAAAATGTGTTGGATTTGCCATTGTGATTTGTTTGTTTCTTGACTGGAGAATTTGCTAAATGAAAAAGTGAAAAGGAAAAGAGCAACTTTATAGATTTTGCTTTCGTCACTTTGATGAAAGTTCATTCATTGCACATGGCAATAGTTAAATTAAAATTCGAACTTATCTGTACAAATACGAAGCATTCGTTGCGGCAGCAGCACGCTCCAGCTTTGCCGCAAGTAAAGGTCGATCTTCTCGCTTTGCCCTCACGATGGCTTGTGCAGGGTTCTTCATCGGCCGGTGTGAGAACAAATACTCAACAACGCGATGCAGCTCTCGCGTGTCGCACTCAAAGAGCGTGTCAACTTTGCAGCCCTCAGTTCGATTCTCGTGTAGGAACTTGACAATGTGGAGGTGGTTTGCGATTGCAGCGTTGTGCATCGTTTTTGGACTGAAGCGAAAGTACTCGTTGGTGTGGAAGTACTTGATCAACTCGAGGTGGCCGTTGCTCGCAGCGGTGTTCACGAGATCTTCTCTTGGGACAAACCTGTCGGAGTTGACTTCAAACAAGAACTTGACGCATTTCGTGCGTCCGTCCTCCGCCGCCAAATTGATCGCAGTGCCAATACAGCCTTCAATCTGGTTTTCATGCAGAAACTTGAGCACTTCGAGGTGTCCGTTCTTCGCAGCACCATCCATCACCTTGTCTGTATAGGCTTCTTGTCGATTTTCGTGCAGGAACTTGATGATGTCCAGATACCCATTCGCCGCTGCCTCGTCCATTGTATTCGGTGAGAAATCCGGGTACCCAACCTCGTGCAGGTACCGAAGTAAGTCCAAGTGACCGAACTTTGCAGCTCCATGCGTACTGATGCGGTATTCGTGCCTCATCGCCCACTTGGCAATGCCGACGTCTCCTTGTTCGCCGAGGGCTTCTTTCTGGTCCCCGCGAATGCCACGATGGTGGTATTTGTCTGGAAAGCTGTCGTATAACCACTCGAGTTAGATAGACCCGACCCAGCGCGACATCGCCTCCGGGGGGTAGTGCTTGGGATGGATATTGCTGGCCGTCTAAGCGTTCCTCAATACACCTCATCATCATCATCATCAACCACTTGAGTAGCTCCAGGTCTTTCGTGTGGGTGACTGCAAACGCCATAAGACCGACGAGCGATTGCCAGAGCTTGACACTAAGTCCCTTCACCTCACATAGCAACTTGATTGCCTCGAGCGTGCGCTTGTCGCCGGAGCAGATCGCGTTCTGTCACAACTTGATCTTCTCGGGTTGCTCAGAGTTTACCAGCGTTTCCTTGACTTGGAAGACAAAGTACGACACGCTGGAGGAGAATCCCACGATGGACTGGAAGAGGCTGCAGTTCGTGAGCATGCGGAACGCCACTCGGTTGGACCTCATGCTGGAGGCCAGATAAGAGATTTGGCAAATCTGGAAATGGGCTGAAACCGATATGGCTTTTCAGGAGCGACCAGAGCCAGCCATTTGGGTTCAAAATCAAAGACCAGGCGGGACAGAAAAAGTACAATTTGCTACTTGTGAGTGATGGTCATCCTGTCAAATCTAAATGATTGCGAATTGAATCTAACCTACCTTTACAAATGGTAAACTTTGGCCTACACATTTCACTACACACTCTTTGAACTCCACAGCCATATATCTGCTACTACACTACAACCGCTAGTACATAACAATATCCCCAGTCTTAGTCTTCCAGCGGGTAGTGATACGTCGAAGAGCTCCTCCGCCGGAGGAACGCGGGAGTGAGCCGATGCCTCAGTTTCCTGGGAGGGCGCGCTTCAGTCTCGATCTTCACCGCCAACGAGAAGCGGCCTTCGCGTTTCGCTCGACCGATCGCTGGCTTTGGGTACTTCATCGGTCGGAAGGCGAGCAGAAAGTCAACCACGTGGTGCTGACCTCGTCGATCGGCTTCGAAGATGGTTTCGAACCTGCAGCCTTCGGTTCGGTTCTTGTGGAGGAACTTCACGACTCTGAGATGCCCTTCTGTCGCGGCGTAGTGCATCGCTTTTGATGTGAACGGGTACGATCCGACGCGATGGAAGTACTCGATGCACTCCAGACTTCCGTTCGCAGCGGCAGCTTTCACAAACTCTTCTCGTCTTCTAGTGAATCGTTCGGGAAACGTTTCGTTCATGTACTTGACAACACCAACGTGGTTGTTCCTCGACGCGCCGTCCATTGCGCGCTCAGTGCATCCTTCAAATTGGTTTTCATGGAGGAACTTGACTACCTCGAGGTGACCGTGGATCGCAGCCTCGTCCATCACTTTGGGTGAGAACTCCACTTTACCGCTTTCATGCAGCAACTTGATGAGCTCCAGTTGGCCGAAGCTCGCTGCACCACACGCGACGGCTGAGTTCACGAGGCACCCGCGGCTGAACACCCACTTCACAATGTTGATGTCGCCTTCCTCGCCAAGGGCTTCGCACTGTTCGTAGCTGAGTTTTCGGGCTTTCACGTCTTGAAAATGGTCGTAGATCCAGTCAAGTAGCTCCAGGTCCTTTGTGTGCGTGGCAGCAAAGCCAACAATGTGACTGAACATTCTCTGAAGCCTCGCGAAACCTTCAGTCTCTGAGAGGATCAGCAGCGCCTGGAGTGTGTGCTTGTCGCCGCAACAGACAGCGGTTCGCCAGAGCTCGATCTCTTGCCGCCACACAAAGTGGGACTCCTTGGAGGCCACCAGCTGGTTCTTCACTTGGTGCACGAAGTATGACAGACCAGGGTTGAACTCGCCGATGCAGTTCCAGAGACTGTGGTTCGTGAGCACTTGGAGTGCCGCATCACGAGCCATTTCGCCTATTGATGAGGAGAGTGGGAGACAGTGAATCCCTCTGCTGCGCTGGAGCTGGTGGGTTTCGGAGTGAGACTTTCCGTGTTGGGTCAGAAGTTGCTGGGTGAGAGCGGCTATGAGCCTCTTTCGATGGCTCGGATCAGCAGAAGCGCCGTCTGGATTTTGAGCAAAATTCAGCAGCCCTCCAATGGCTTCATCTCCTGTGGGTTGGATTTTTTATGCGACTGGAAATGAGAAGTGGGGTGGGTGTTTATCATTTTAGGAAGTTCAAATTATTAGAGACCCGGGTTTCCAAAAAATAGCAACTTCCTTGGCACAGACTTGAATGTTTTGTGAGGAGTGGAAAAAACGCGGTGGTTGTTTAATTCTACACGGTCTCATAATCAGTTACATACAGCTTTAGTAACAGAGTGCTGGTCAAAAATGGACAAAGTGAACCCATTCGCTGGTGAGATCTCACTTCGCACTCCTAGTCCATGCACTTTCAAGGCAGGTGATGCCATGTTAAAGTGTTAATGAGTTGCTGTTGTATGTTTTCTGAAGGACGAGTGATGGCACATTACCACCAGCTGCAGTATGCGGTGGTTGACAATTGGGGCGTGGGGTCGGTTGGCCAAGTCGCCTTCACGCAGCCAGCGTGAAAGGTGCAGTTTCCAGTGAGATATTTGCACATGCACGGTCGTCGAAGGTCGTCGAAGGACACCGCTGAACTCGTTACTATAATATTTAAGCTCGCCCAGTGTTCCTGAACTTGCGGATAGGACAAAATGCCAACGTACTACACTGTAGCTACTCAATAGACTGTATTGACTCAATACATGTATTCCGAATACACTTGGCGAGTGTTGGGGTCCAATGATGATGATAATGAGGTGTATTGAGGAACGCTTAGGCGACCAGCAATATCCATCCCAAGCACTACCTCCCGGAGGCGATGTCACGCTGGGTCGGGTCTATCTACGATGTCGTCACACGACACCCCGAGCGGCAGCCCGTCGCCGCTGTTGGGGTCCAAGGACTCGATCCCGATGGTGCCCTGCTCTCCGAGCAATCCGTACTGCTCAAACATGATTTGACAATGCTTGACTACTGTGAAATTGTCGTAGATCCAGTCGAGAAGCTCCAGATCGTTCATGTGGGTGAGCGCAAAGCCCATGATGCTTTCGAGCACTTCGTTGAGTCATATCCTGAGTACTTCGGTCTCAGAGAGAGCACCCGAAAGGGCCTCGAGCGTGCGCTTGTCGCCACAACTGGGCATCTTGTGTCAGATCAAAGTTCGTTGTCGTAGGCCTCGCTTGCGCACACCAGCTGCTCCTTGACTTGGAAGACAAAGTACGGCATCACGTGAACATGAACGCCACGATGGACTGGAAGAGTCGAGCAAACCTGTATATATATTGTAATGTATATTATTTTTTAATTTTCGAAACTAAATTGACACCACTCCCAATGCGGTCGACTGGCAAGTTATATAATCCACGCGAGTTCACAGCCCCGTTTGTCAGCCAGCCCCGGGTTCCTGTACTCTGATGTGTCATGTGTGCTGCCGCACGCTGGCCACCCATATCGCTAAGGCGAATGCACCTATGGTGGCTGGACTTGTGAGGATATCTGCGGCTTTCAGCACTGGTGGTGAATCCCCAAAGAGCTGAATCATCGGCAGCGTGACGCCGAGTTTCACAAAGTGCGCGCTGACTTGAAGCACGTCTCGGCTGCAGTAGAACACTTTGAGCACGGCGTTTTGCTTCGGTGGGTAGCCCACGGGCATGCACCGGCTCCGGCGATCCGGGTACACGTCGCGCATGAGCATGATCATCTTGGAGGTTCTCGCTACTTCACGCTTGATTGGATTGTGTGGATGCGGTGCTTTGCGGGTGGTAGTTTCAGGAATGAGCTGCTGGCTAAGCGGAGGTCCGTGTGTGCTACTCGCTGGGTGATCCGATACGTTACGTCGGTGGTGAGAGTCACTCGAGCCATTCTGAAGTATGTATGGGTTGTGAGACGCACTTATTGGTGCTGTGCTTTTCGAATCAAGGGGATGCTTTCGAAAGAAACAGGGGCGCACGTGGACCACTGTGTCGACCTTACCAATTGGTGACTGACTCAGTATCGCGCTACATCTGTGTGGACGACCTGTGTGGTCATGCGTTGCATGATGCTGGTGTGCCTTTTGGGCTCTTGTTGCACGACCAAGGATAGACCTCCAGATGGAAAAAGGCCCCAGTGTTGAATCCAGTAAATGTACAGTGTACTGCAGTTGCTGGTCGTGAATCCTCATGCTACAAGCACTGCATGTTGGAGGAGCCCCAATGAAGAGTCCGCTCATGGTTTCTTTCTGCTGGTTTCCTCATTCATAACCCAAACGAGCAACCCAAACGAGCAGCACTTCAAAGTAAAGTTATATCACACGGAAAAGTGAGTTTAACGCATGGCTCGCAGAAATTCCACAGCTAGAAAATGACAATTTCGAGGGTGTCTCCAGAAGTCCAACGTTTCTCAATGCGCTGCTAATATTATATTATTACATAGTTTGTGACTTCAAAGCAAAGCAGCTCACTACAGTTTTCTAGTGTACAGGTGAGGCAGGCGCCGTCATTGCTTGGTGGGCTTCTCGTTGCGTTGCCTTGGTCACTTTGTAGAGACAGCTCTTGGTCGGACTTCTCAGGTTATGCTGATCTTGGTCAGTGATGCCCTGGGCCTTGCTGTGTGTAAATTTGGTCGCTCTTCATGGCTTAGGCGGGACAGCACTCGTCGCCTGGGCACGGCACGCAGCAGACGCAGCACGTGGCGCCGCCTCCCTTGCCGCAGATCAGGCAGCAGAGCAGCGAGAGCGCGAGCGACGCACCGAGCGAGATCAGGATCATTTCAGTTGTGCCGAGCATCTTTGCCTTAGGTTGGGGGATGGAGCAGATTCGGAGGGGTGCTGGCTTGCTTTGTGGATGGCAAATTGAGTAATGAGAGCTCTTGGGGAGAGGGCTCGCCGACACAACAAGCGGGGGCTTGTGAGTGGACACACACACACACAGACCTGCATCGCCAGCGACATAATGCAGAGTCAGTCACACACTGCGAATCCTGCCGATCATTTTGATTGGCGAGATCGAACGAAATGGCAAAACAAATGTGACATGGACAGGAATTTGCCGCGAAGATTGGCAAAAAAATCCACCAACTGTTGCTTAAAACAGTATTTTTTGGTGAAAATTATGTGATATAAAATATAATGTACTTGTTTGTGTTATTATTATGTGCTGAACTCATGCACCAATGCAGCTTTTTAGTAAAAAAAACTCAGGCTGGTTTCCAGAAACATGCATCGAGTCCAACACCAGGACACCACCGCAGAAAGGTTGACGAATACAAGAAGCAGTTTAGGCTTCAGCAATGATCAGCCTTGTCACCGATCATGCCGCATGCCAGAGCGAGTCATCGCACAGCTGTACAGTGTAATAGAAATTAATCGAAATTTCTGCAATAGGCTGATTCGTATTTGGAGCACCCGCACGAATTCAACGTCCACCGTCGTGAGCAACGCGCTTTGTGGACAATTCTGTACGCGTATTCCACTCGATGCGAGCTCGCTGCTGCGCGGGCATTTTGGTCACGCGCTACCATCAGGCGGATGGATATACAAGCCCATACCTGTAACACCTGCTGATTGATACCAACAGAAGTACAGCAATAACTAATTTAGGAGCGGAAGAGCGCATTCTGGTTTCAAATTTCATCTCGTGGCTCGTATCGTTTTTTGCTGTCAAAACTGAGCTCTTCGCTGAATTGGTGTGGCACTCGTTATTAACAATGTTGGTGGCTGCCTCTTCTTCTACTCAGTGCAGCAATGTTACTCCCTCTTCAGTTTTTTTTATTCAGGAGCATTTCGAACTGTAAACTGGAACGACAATCCCGATGAAGATCATCAGAGGGTTGGACCAATTTTTTTGTACCCATTTTATCGCGATCTGATTGGCAGATAAAGTGTGTTTGCCCATCAATGTGCATCATCAACTTCAAAGTACCCATATCTTCATGGTTCTCATTGGTAATTCCTGCGCGCTGTATCCACCTTCCGTTCATAGGGATCTGGCTTGAGTTGCCCACCTCTTGAAGTGTTTCTCTCGATCCACAGTCCCCGCGTTGGTGCTCGGACTGGCTTGCTAATTCGAGAATTGGCCAAGTCCTCCACAAGTTATACTCGTCCTATTACAAAGTTACACCAGTGTCGGTGATATCCCTTGACTCTAACACGATTCCGAGCTGGGAGGCTGACAAGGAAAACAAATCAATCCTGGCGTGATCGTCGCGGTCTCCGCTAGCGTCGTTCTGGTCGTGATCATTGGCGTCGCAGTCGCCGCGAAGCGCTCGCCCGAGAACCGGTGCTTCCGGTTCTCTTGGGGCTGACCCTGTTGATCGTGTGCGTCGTTGTGGTGGCTACTATCGTGATCTCAACAACCACTGTGGAGTTAGGCTCGAGCCTCCCTATTGCGATTTGCGGCTCGCTTTTTCTCGCGTTGCTGCTGTTCTTTGCGTTCTTGGCTTGTCGCGCAAGTAAGCGACGCCTGGCGAATGAACGTGGGCTTCATCAAGATGATGGCGAAGGCCAGTGTACGCGGTCCCCATTGGCCACGCTAGTTCAAAAAGCGTCAACGATTGACCGAGTGGCGACGCCACCATCGACACGTACGCGAGTGAACTTCACAACAGCCCTCGTGACAGCGGCTTCTACCCCATGATGACGTATGGCGGCGCGGGATACGACGGAGGCAGTGACTTCAGCGGTGCTTCAGGTGATACCGGAGGCACCACTACTTCTAGTAACAGCACTGGTGATAGTAGTAGTGGTGAATGCTATTGAGGAGAATAAACGTGGAGGCGGCGATTGTGTGGCATCTTTCCAAATGCTGAGGGCACCATTCAGATGGTTGAAGCTGTAGGGGTGCAAGTGGTGCTAAACCAAATTCGCTCACACGAGAATACTTGGTGGATTTTTAACGGATGGGTATATTTTTCTCCACGATAGTCACACGAAATAATTTGTAAAAAAGGATATCAGCAACTCTGATATATATTGTGGATGGCAGGCTTCGTTCAGTATCAAAGGAACATGACGAATCGTTCACCAGCCTCCGTACCCAGCGTTGAGCCCACGAACTTCGGTCATCACCAAGAGGCAGCACCTCACAATCGCAATTGGGTGGTTCAACTGCTTCGAAGAGTCACTTTGCGCCTTTCTTCAGAGACAACCCAACGTTGCACCCACTCTCACACACATATATCCTGTCGGTCGCTGGGTCTCGCTGATCCAAGTCGAAGTCGTATGTTTCCGATCATTCTCGGATTTCCTGAAAAGCCGCCAGCTAGTTCACATTTTCGCGCACACACGCAGCCGCTCGCAGAACCGAAGCGAATTTTCCACCATGAGCTGGAACTGGGACGACAACTCGGGCGACGGGAACGACGTCGACGCCGGTGTGATCGTCGCGATTTCCGCTGGAGTCATCGTGTGTGTCGGTATCGTTGTCGCAGTCGCTGAGAAGGCCTCGCCCGAGAACAGGTGCTTTCGCTTCGTAGACCGGAACCTGTGCTGGATCCCGTTCGTTGCGTTCTTCGCCATGGCGGCCACAGTCATGATCACAGCAACAAGCGCTGAGCCGGGCTCGATGCTCCCAGTCGGAATCGCGGGTTCGTTTTTCCTCGCGTGGGCTGCGCTCATCGCGTTTGTGATTTGGCGCGTGAGAAAGGGAACCCTCGCGAATATTCGAGCTGGACGTAATCCTCTGGACGACGGCACTGGCGATAGCAACTCGATTGCATTTGCTGTCCCTGTTGACTGCGACACTTCGGGCAATGACAACGACTGTGAGGTGAACGACGGCAATACAATTGACATGTACGTGAGTGAACTTCACAACAACCCTGGTGACAGCGGCTTCTACCCCATGATGACGTATGGCGGCGCGGGATACGACGGAGGCAGTGGCTTCAGCGGTGCTTCAGGTGATACCGGAGGCGCCACTACTTCTAGCAGCAGCACTGGTGATAGTAGTGGTGGTGGATACTAAGGCCTAGATAATGACAAACATAGCGTCCTGTCCTTTCATAACTGATGAATTGTGCGAAATAGGAACACACACATACCCTCATCCGATTTGGTCTCAATTACTCTCATCTCCCGTCGCTGCTGCTGCTGCTGTGCGCTCACCTTCTTGTTCACCATCTGCAGCGGCTGAATCGCTCTCATTCTTTCGCTTTTGTTCTGCTGCGATTGCGTACATCACTTCGTGGTACTTGTGCGTGTCGGTCGTGATGAACTCCTGGATGTCCGTGCGCTTCTGCGTGATGTCCTCTGGATGGAATGCCTTTGCTGTGATCAGCAAGTCGAGTTTGTTGGCGATCACGTCTTTCGAGATTGGTCCGGGGTTCAGATCACCGAACGCGGACTCGTGGAACAAGTAGTTCTCCAGGATCACGTCGGCATACTTTAGGATGTACACCCCGCAGTCGAAGCTATTCTGTTGATGAGGAGGTTTCACGTTGATGGCAACCACTTTTTCCACGTCGTAGCTGCTTTTAGGAGAAGAGGGTGAGCTGGCGTCGGTTGCTGGTATATCAGTGTCCTTGTCTTTTGCAGTCGCAGCGCAGGAATTTTCCCACTCCAGCTGGAGAAATCTGTGTTCATGCGGTGGAGACAGCCAGGATGTTGCAAACATAAACGCTGCGTTAGAAAGTATGTCAACGCAACCAAACACTAAATAACTTTGATCACTCACGATTTCAGATGACGGACGATCGGTGCTCTGCTGTGATAGCCGCCCAGTGGATCCAAAAGTGTGATACACGTCGGGGGCTGATCCTAAACGCAGAACAGAATAACAATAGGAAAACAACTCGTCAGTTTTCTTGCAAAACTAGTCAATACGTTCATTACAAACGTGCTTTCCTTACCTCTGTGGGGGACTCGATCGCAGCAGACTTGGGATTCAGGATGATTGCCAAACTCCAGTGCATGCTGTATAAACGAGAAGACAATGTCAGCGCCAGCGGCTAAATTCTCAGCAAATACAAACCAACCCAAATCAAACACTCACTCCTTGTTGATCGGGATGAAAATCATGGACCGACTGAAAAAATCCGTTCGAGTTACCCATGTTGCCACGTTCTTGTAGCCTGCCTTGAGTCGCTCAGCTACAGAGCTGCCTTTCCCCATCCGAAGTCTCGAGTAGAAGTGCGAGCTCAGGAACAGCACGTTTTTCTGAATGTACTCACTCTTCGCGTACTCTTCGATCATCAAGCGCCTGTGATATGCCATCACAAAAGTCAGTTCAACAGCACAGTAAGAGATACCTCGACCAAATCCATTGTCACTTACTTGAAGTAGTAGTCGATGATGTTGTCGTTGAGGTACTGCTCCGGTCGCAACCTCGCCACATCGTGGCGCGTAATTGTCACAATGTCCGAAGAACATGGTGGAAGCGGATACGTCATCTGGACATCAAAACAATCGCTTTCATCCTCTTCTTCAGATGCGCCACTCCTGCAATTTGTATAATAGCGCCATGTGTGGGTGGTCAGCAGCAATCAATACATGTAGCATTGTGGGAAAATGAAAATTCAAACCTGTAGTCGGACGCCGAGCGCTTTTGGTCATCATCAGTGGGCGATCCACTCACTTTGTATGGCTCCCGCAGCAGCGCTTTCAAACACACACTTCCAGCGTCGACACCCTCTCTAAAATACAAAAAAATCAGCTCCGCTCCTTTCATTCAGTTCGGAATGTCCTGGCATTGTACGTACATCGCATTCACCAAGGCTTCATGCTTTGACTCGATGCGTTCCTCGATTGTCCCAAAGCACATACCGTGGCGATCATAATCAGGTGCTTCAAGCACAATGAAGTGCTTCGAATCGTCTGTGAACAAGAGATCCACAGTTGATTGTTAGCATAGCATTGAGCACTGGGCATTATGGACAGACCACCGTACGCAAGGTACACACACCTGAGCCAAACGGGTCGTAGAACGGTCTCAAAACGTCTTGATCCGCTGCCGATGAACATTCGGCTTTGAGAGCAATAAACGACCTCTTTGCCATTAAGCTCTCAGCCGCATTGAGGTTGTCCCCTGGAATAGGTGTTTTGTCGTCACTGTACTTGTATAAGCTACACAGAAACACAGAAACACAATGACAATGTTAGCAATGAGCCACCCACCGCTGCATGTTAGTAAAGAAGGGTTGAGTCATTTCGACGTACTGTACTGCCTGGAAATCTTTCATATAAAGCTGTAATTGAGGCATGAGATTCCATTTCACCACGCTGGACCTAGAGTAATACCAACATTAGGCAACACAGTTTCCACAATATCCAAAGTATGACATTCGTTTCTGCATACCTGATCGAGCAGATCCAAATGCAGTCGTCTCGAATGTACACATCTGCATAGCACGGGAGGCGTCCAATCCACACGACGATCTCCGTGATCTCGAGGATCTCACCGTCTTTAATGACCGCAATGTCCACCTCCTTCCAGTGCGGCTCGATCTTTCGCGTTGGGGCTGCTCTCCTTTTCACTTTTGCCTTCGCTCTTGACGGTGGGTCCGCGATTTTCTTTGCTTTGTTGTCCGGTGAGCTCGCATCCGAGTCGGAGTCCAAATCGATCGGCTGGTCCGCTGTGCCTTCTGTTTTCTTTTCTACTTTCGCCCGCTGCCTCGTTGTGCGTCTCAAAATGCTGCTGATAGTGTTGGTACTCTCGCTGCTTGTACTATTATTGTTGCTCCTGGTGTTGTTGCTGGTTTCTTCTGCAGATCGCTGCGTCTCTCGGTTGTTCTGTGACACCAACGAGGAATATCCTAAAGACGAGTCTCTTCCTAGAAGCAGCCGCTTGGTTCGAGGCGACGTGCGAGTCGGGTGCTCCTCTGGAAACGGCCGTTTGTCTGGCGTAAGATTGATTCGCGGCTTTTGCTGCGTCACCACTATGCTGCTTGCAGGATTCCTGCTTCGCGTGTTTTTCCATCCAAGGCTTGGCGCAGCAACACTTACTCTAGCACTTGTGGTTGTTGACTGGGAGGTCTGCTGGCTTGGCTGACTTGGCGACGGGGCACTCCCGAGCTCCAGTACGCTCGTCGTCGTTCTCAGTCGCTGCCGGGTCGGCGATGCCGATAGAACTGACGGAGCAATTTTTGCAATAGGTATCCTCACAGCACCAGTAGGTCTGGCACCAGCCTTGTTGGACTTGGACACATTCATGAGGTTCGTGAGGAACGAATCGGGTTTTGATGGTGCGGCCACGTACTGCATAACAACATAATTCAATTGAGAAAATGCAGCACAGTCATGTCAGCATGCCAGATCATTCACCACGGACGGCATCACAGTAATTCAGCATAATGTTTGCACCGTGTTGCTAAGTCGCTGCTGCTCGGGGACCGTAAACGACGCTCCGGGCGTGATCGGCGCGCCACTCGCTTGAAGCTTCGAGGCGTACTTTCCGCTGTCGACCCCATTGCTGCTGTTGCTAATCGTATTACCGTTGTTGCTGTAGCTGCTGCTGGAGTAGTGGTGATGGTTGCTGTCGTTCCCCAGTCGGTGCGACGCGTTGCGCTGCTGCATGCGCGCGTGCTCCTGCTGCCGCCGCACTTCATCGTCATCGCCGAAGTTGAAAGTGCCCACATCGTCGTCGTCTCTATGAGCGCGATGATGATGCGAACGAACGCTGATGCTGTGAGCACACACAATACACATAACGTATAGCCACACACATGTGAGCCACACACATATACAGATGCACACATCCATCATGTTACGACATACAGCCAGTTTAGCTTACCGTTCCGCAACGCGTCCAAAGTCTGAGGTCGTGGTCGAGTGGTGATAGCTGTTGTTGCTGTCGCCGCTTCTCCTGCTGTCGTTGCCGTACTGCTGGTGCTGCTGGCGACCTGCACCGAAGCGTCTGTGGCCTGCGTCTCGCTCCGGCGGCGTGCGCACCGCGTCGAGCGACCCGCGTATGTGCGCGTCAAGCGGCACCATCTCGTGCTCTTCGTCCATTTCTTCCGCTTGCAGATGGGCTTTTTGGTCGTCCCCGCACAACCAAAGTGTTTCTCCAAAGAGAAAATAGTGCCCCCTGAGGAAAATAGTACCCCACAGCAATTGCGAATTATACCGGTATAGATAGCCAAATACCGGTGAATATTGCACTAAGTTCGTATGAAGTGCTAATAAGTATGATTAGGTACGTCACTTCATAAGTACAACAACACAACTGCGAATAAGGAGCCTGTCAAGCTGAATAGAGACACCAGCTCAAGTTGACGCGGGCTCCTTGTTGAAATGGTCGGCGCCTTCAGCTGCAGAGCCCACCCAAAGCGCACACAATATCACCACACCAAAAACAGTCGCAGCTTCCGCAGCACTCGCCACATTCGCCCCCGTCGCAGTAGTCGCAACAATCACAGTAGCACATCCAGCAGTCACAGTGGCCCCTCTTACACAATTCGTCCACATAGCAGCACCAGACGAAATCTTCCCTGCTGATGTAGTCACTGTCTCGATTCCGTCTTCGCTGGATACAGCAGCAGCAGCAGCCGCACAGGAAAACCAACAGCACCAGCATCGCCGCAACGACAGCTATCAGCACTCTCGTCTCCTTTGGATCCATTTGGCGTGACTGGCGTCTAAGGTAATAGTCGTGTTTCAGAGTAGGGCTCAGCTCTTGGCTGGCGGTCCTGGGGCGTGCGTTGAGGCGGAAAATTTGTTGTGAGACTGAGGAGTGGGTGGGTATTCATGAGACGAAGGAAACTTGAATACAGTCACAGAGGACTGGCAAGTGGGAAGGTGTCAAGATGGATGGATTCCCCTCCGTTGAAGAATGAAAAGAAACCACCAAGGACAAGCCATGCCTATTTCTCTAATCTAACTGACTCACATATTCGTGCCAACTTTTGGGTGAGTTATTTTTTCCATCCAAAAAATAGGTTCCAACTTCTATTGTGACTTGGAGTTTTAGATTGAAACTATAACTGCCCAAGGTGATATTCCTCCATATCGGTTGAAAAATGGGTTATTATTATAGTGACTGACCACTTGCTCGAGCTCAGCTACTTTACCAAATTTTATCAAGTCAATGAGATCGCTCAAGCGATGCAACACAAACCCCTTAGGCTGTGTCGCACGATGGCTTGCACGTTGTGTTATTGCACGTGGAATTGAGCCGCCGAGACTTCGAGGGTTGAACACGGGTCGGAATTCAGCAATCTCCGCAATCACAACACCCTCCGCCGCCGCCACCACCGCAGTCGCACTGGATGGAGCAGCCGCTGTTCCTTTCCTTTTTCTTTTTGTCGCGGTGATCGCTTACGCAGCAGAAGCACACGATGAGGAGTACCACCCCCACAAGGACCATGGCGACTATCACCACCACTTGCGATTTGGAGTTGTCCACGGATTCGCTCATTGTATCGCTTGTCTGCTGAGGCGCATGCTCTCAGAAATCTATATCTTCCTGTGTGTGGCGGAACTTGAGTGAGGACGTATGCTGGAGTCTGCAAAAACAACTTTGAGCTCTCTTTGGTTGCTGTTGCAGAGCAGAAGACGCCGACGAAAAGCACCCACAAGAGCAAAGCAGTCAGGCATCGGCGGGCTCAATGGCAAAGGCAATGCTGTACCAACTCCAAGTTCGTAGGGATCTCGAACGATCCGAGCTCCTTTCTTCTCTAGGTGCTGATGGAGACGCAGTGTTTCACCAAATTCCAATCCCCCAGAGCAACTCGCACACATAATTTTCTTCGGCCAAACGTACAACCTGCGAATCCGCAACATCTTCACTGGCTTTACGCGATGGATTTTCGGCAAATGGTGCACACGAAAGCGAAACCTTCGACGTTGCAGCCAAAGGCTCATCAGTTCTCTTGGCGACAGACAGATACTTAGTCGCATGCTATCCATCATTCGTTTGGGTGGACAGCAAGTTTTCCATTTCCGTCTCGTTGTTTCGAGAATTTTTTTCCTCCGAGCGTCGTTCTGAAGCATCGACGAATCGGAACCTGGAGTGGATTTTCTAATAGGACGTGGCGTTTTTCGACTAAATCCGCATGCTCTGTCTGTTCAGCTTGTTGGCGGACGAGAAGCGCCGTGTATGTTTCCAGCTCCACGTGACTGACTCCTCCAATCTTGCTGTTGGGATTCTAGCCCCAAGCAGACGATTGGCATAGGCCCGGAATAATAACATATTGGGAAAATGGGACGTTGAATCGAGACGACTCGAGTGTTCGTAATAGTAAACTTGTTGTGGATCACCTTAACAAACTTCAGCGTACTTATATAAGGACTTTCCAATCGGTCTGCATGGAATTTCTGCACGTGCACTGCTAGAAACCTCAACCGTGTACCTACCTCATTGTGCCGTGACCCAGCGATACTGAATGGCCGGTGTCTTCGGCAGCACTCCCACCGACAGCGCACAATTGGACTCGACAGCAACGACAACAAGGGCAGTCACGAGACCAAGCGGGATGAAAGACTACCGGTGTCATTGAGGAGCGATACCCTAGCGTGCGAAGGTGCCGAGATGGATTTCTTTCAGAGAAGGATCGCGAACCCGCCGCCAAGCAGCTACAGAAAAGCGGTTGGAAGATGGAAAGTGCCAAAGTGTTGGTTTTCTTATCAGCTTGACCTGCGAGCTCACACTCAGCTCACATTCCAATTCAAGGTAGTCACCGAGATCACCTCCAAAGCTTAGATTATCCTCGCTCAACATTACTCTGTACTGCCTATTGTCGTTCACCGCACATAGGCACCTCAAATTCTAACAGTGCCAATCGCAAAACACAATGCCCTATGGAGGAGTTCAGCAGCAAGCGCCACAGCCATCGCAGCCATCGCAGCCACCGCAGTCGCCGCAGCCGCCACACGGTACGGGGAAGCACTGGTCGTTGCCGCGGTGGCTGGGGGTCCCTGAGCTGCAGGAACACGTGAACAGGAGCACCGCCATCAGGATCACAACAACGAATAGTACCAACCTCGCTGCTGCTTTGTCAAATGACTCGCTCATCTTTTTTGTCGCGGTACGCTCACGCGGTCCAGTCCTCCACTTCGGAGAGTTGCAGGGAAGAGGCAGACGAAACTTCTGAGCGCGGACACGTTGGCTCAAGCACGCGAATTCAATTATGAGCTTTATTTTGCTGCTACAAGTGCGCAAAAGAGAAATACATGTAGGTGGCCATCGACCCATCAACTGGCTCAAGTTCAGCACTAAAGAAACTTTCCGGTATGGCGCACTCAAATAAGGAACCTCCAGCGTTGCAGCCAAGTCGGGTAACCAGCTCCTTTATCTACTTGCTATCGCAGTCTTTGGGTTTCTTCCATGTATCTGGTGTCATTTCTCCATTTCCACCTAGAAAAGACCAAGCTCAGAGTTTTGAGGCGTTGTTCTTTGCGTTCGAAAGCACCGAGACTTGCAACGAAGAGTGGATTTTTCTGGGGCGCGCGCAGCATGCCGGGAGAAGAAGTATCGTGAGCCCAAAATTGGAAATTGACAGAACAGCTCCATCATTCATTTTAGCAACGGATTCCAAGAGCGCAGTCTGACAAGACTTCTCTCCAGCAGGCGTTGGAAATTGGACTCTTTGCTCGCAAACTATATTCGGCCGAAAAGTGATTTGCATCCGGTCTTCTTCGTTCAGTCCCAAGTCGAAAATCAACCTTTCACCTTCGCTTTCACGATGGCGTTACACACTTTTCAATTCGACGGTGATTCCCAATCAACGTCGGCTTGAATGAAAATCCTTGCTCGAGCATTAAATGAACTCGATATGGCAACGCGAAGCAGCCCTGTCCACATACCTCCTACCTTGAAGTGGAAGTCGGCGTCTGGGTCATCCGGGATGTTCTGACATGCAGGAGATCTGTTTTCATTCCGAATACTAGTACGTACTAGTGGTATATCATTCAGGCCACCGTTCGTCGCCTTGCGAATACAAATTTCTTGTCGGTTTCCGCACACGAACTCCTGCAGTCAATGCTGATATGATTGGTGATTGTGCAGCGCCGTCCATTTATCTCGTTTGCTGAAAATTGGAGCTCCACTTTTGTGCAATATTGTAGCTTGACAAGACCCAAGCGGCCAAAAACCTCGGCAAACTTTGAGAACTTTCAGGATCATTTTTTTTTTAATATGGCCACTGCCGTCCTGATTCACGATTTCACGCCAACCTTTTGGTCCGTCACATATAAACATAATTTCCGTGGTGATAGGGTGTGATGTACCTGTGTACTAACTTCAGCAGCAAGAGCACCCGCCAACGCAGTCAAGGCCTGTGCAGCCTGCATCGCAACAGTCGCAAATACCCCAACAGCAACCGTCACTGCCGCACCAATCGCCGCCGCCATTCGCATCTGCACCGCTGGGTTTACCGCAGCAAACGCATCCACAGCAACCGCAATCGCCGCTGCTACCAGAGCCACTCTTTGAGTCGGAGCACATGCAAACGCAGCACATGAACAGCAGCAGCGCCGTACCGACGACAGCGAGTGCGATGCTCGACGATTGCTCCATCGTGTGGCGCAAGAGTCTCTATGGGGATTTGGTGGGCCAAGTGGAATCAGCAGTGTGAGAATTGCTTCGTTGAAGGCTCTGGGATATCGCGCGCGCGTGTGTATGTGGCGAAACGGATTGTGCGGGTGGATAAGCAGAGAGAGTGAACGGCGACACCGTCCGATGGTGTTGCTTCAACTTGCGAGTGTGGAGTGTATCCATCGCAAATGGACACCACAACCCATCGGCCGAAAATTTGAAGAACGGTCCAAATATCTGTATCAAGAAATACTGACTGGTCAGCATAGAGTTTGCGCTACATTTTTCAAATCCTTTTTATATTTGCTACTCAATTAATCCTGCCGGTGAAATGATAAATTCGTTCGGCGAACTCCCCAAAGGACAAGTGAACCCAACGAAAACAAAACTGAACTCATAGAGTTCAGTAGTTTACCCATTCTAAAAGCGACAACCTCGAGTCGCTGTTCCACCAAAATTGTCCACCAAATCTATCCCAGGTTGTCGAACTTGCAGGCCTCCTTTTAACTATCATGGCGTCCAAGCTACAAAGATTTTCTTGCGCTCTTTAATAGCGAATATTTGCTCACCCTGATCAACTCTACTACAGCACCAAAGTGTGGACAACTCCAGTTGACAAGTGAGTTTGCTTTGGGGTCTCCAGCTGCTGCGAAAGCACCTCAAGTCACGTAGTACTCCGCATCGCGAGTTTGAAGTTCTCCGCACTTGGTACTGCGTGGATTTGAAAAGGAATGCTCCTCACACGGCTACTGAATGATGTGTCCGCTACATCAGTCATTGCTCTGATCACCTCGAGAACGGCACCGAGCTGTTATTTATTATAGATCATATGGGGTTTATCATGTGAAAAATATCTACCGACTTACCACACATGTACCGCCACCGCAGCTGGAGCAAACACAGAGAAAGAAGCGAACAACACCGCAGATCCCACAATCGTAGCTGCGGCAACCAGCGTCGCCGCAGCAGCAGACGTCAGCGCAGGCGTCACCACAGCAGTCGTCTTTCGCTTCTTCGCAACTAGGCTCGCAGCAACTGGAACTGCTCTGAGCTGGAGCAGACGCAGACGCAGCATATGAGCAGCAGCAGCACAGCAGCAACGACGGCGAGCGCGATGATCATCGACTGCTCCATCGTGATATTAAAGTCTCCCTGGAGAGTTGGTGCGCCACTTGGGGTTGGTGAGCGCTCCCTTCAAGCCTTAAAGTTCAAGGTGCTGTCTTGAGTCTTGAGTGTGCAGATAATTGGATTGTGTGGATGTGATCGCAGAGCGAGGGATCCGCACTTTTCGTTCTTCAAGTTGCAAGTCGACATACTATATATATACAGTATATGTATTAGTAGTGTACCCATCTCAAATGGACACTGCAAATAACGCGCTTGTAAACTCGAGATGGGTTCAACTAATTTAGTCCATATGTCAAGGAATATCACTGGATCTGGACACATTGAGTTTTCAAACCTTTTTTATATTCTACCCAAGTCCGAAATTCACAATGGGGACACCGAACGCACCAGCCAATAATATGTCCGCTGAACCAGAGCTCAGGTTCACTTTCTGAAAATTTGCTTGCAACTTAGTGAGTGAGCAAGTCCTAATCAGTTGACGTATCGTAGATAGACCCGACCCAGCATGACATCGCCTCCGGGGGGTAGTGCTTGGGATGGATATTGCTGGTCGTTTAAGCGTTCCTCAATACACCTCATTATCATTATTATTATTATAATCAGTTGACGTGCGTAAAACGACTGAGCTATAATATTATACCCTTAGCTAACCCAACGAATGCACCCCGGTCACAGTATTGGCACGGAAGACGAGACGGAGTTGAAGCCGCGCGTGGAGCGACCCAAGAACCGCGCCAGAGCACGAAGTGGAGCAGTGCGGTAGGAGAACCCAGCGCGGAGAAGCGCGTGCATGTGAGAAGAATCAGGCGAAGGAAGAAATGTGGAAGGAGGTGAGAAAGTGAGTTGAAGTGGTGCGAGTATATAGGATTTTGTATGGTACCCAATTAGGAGGCCGAGTCGAGCACCTGTTGAAGGTGGCGGCGAATGCCAGAGTGCCTGCGGCACTAGGAAACTAACCAGGAGATAAGCAAGAGAGAGAACAAGACGTGGACAAGAGCAACACCAAGACAACAAGCGGGAACTGTGTGTGTTACACAGAAAGCAAGGACGTGTGACTGAACTATCTCTCTTCTCTCTGTATCCCTGTCTACCAGGTTACACTCGCTCAGGGAGTGTGACTCGCCTAGTAAGCACAGAAAGCGAGATCCAAGCGTCTGTGTGCTCGTGGGAGCGCAGGCAGGCGTGCGGCGGATTGCGTGCCGTGAATAGGAGCGCACGTCGGCGACACACCGAGGGGTTCAGTTGCCTTCCTGGAGGAGGGCAAGCTAGTGCCGACCCAATAAAACGGGGCAGACCGCGGATTGATCACCGACGGGACGGGCCAGCCTCGGGTGTTCGCCACGGTCCCGAGCTCAAGTGGATGGTGACGGACGCGATCCATTACTAAACAAAGGAAACGATTGATGAATCTTCTTAAATATTATTACGAAATTACTGTCGCTTCCAGAACGGAGCTTTGCAACATGCTCCGTCATGGTTTTCCAATGTGATTACAAATAAATGGAATCACAACAGCCAGCAGTTCTTGCTCACTCTATTTGACGAATTATCATCAACTTTTAAATACGGTTGCCACAGCTCTGCTGACTGTAATCCCAGAAGCTCAAGCGAAAACTGTTTTGCAGTCCCACAAGCCGGCAATGATAAAGTAGGTTCTTCGCCATCGCCGTCAACTTTGTGTTTTATGTTCGAAGCAGGAGCTGGGGCTGGAGGCTGTCATTTATAAAGCTCAAATCAGCTGTGGTACTAGCAGTTGCATCCGCCGCAGTCACAGCCATCGCAGCAAGCGTCACCACAGCAATCTTCCCCTCCACAGCAATCGCCACCACCACTCGCGTCGCCAGCCGTGCCGCTGGAATCGCTGCAGCTGCAGTACCGACAGTCAACGGAGTTGTCGTTATTTGTGTTGTTCTTGGAGTTTACACATGCGCAGATGATCACCATGAGCAATAGAGTCACCCCTAGCACAGCGAGCGCGATGATCGACGATTGCTCCATCGAGTCGAGTCGGATGTGAGTCTCTCTCTCTCTTTCTCTGGGCGTGGGCCTGACACTTAAGGCGGCAGTATGGGAAACGCGCTTGACTCGTGTGCGGCAGGTGGCGAAATGGAGAATGAGGGTGATCGTGCCCTTTTCGAGTACTGTATACTGTAATGGTTGTCTGTTAACCATCAACTTGGATTGGGTCGGCGTTGCACTCTTGTGGACCCAAATACAGATGCCACTCCCAATAAGTTACATCAAAATTGGCGCAAATCGATATACATTTTGAGAGGCAATGCAAATTATGGGAATATAAATTGTCGAAGGTATTGTGTAAAACTTGTATGGTTTGAAATGGATTCACT
>JAASGK010000030.1:0-61394 GCA_023334195.1 Globisporangium emineosum
AAGAAGCTCGTCGCGATCGACCCCAACATGAGCGACCTGTTGTACTGCGTCGACAGCGACACCGAGAAACAGACAACGTTCCGATACACACAGGACACGCGCCGTAAAGAGACGAAGGCGAAGAAGTACTGTGACTACTTACAGGAACGCAAGCAGGAGGTGATCGACGGCAAGCGCGTCGTCGAATGGGAGGCGAAGCTGAGTGCCTACAACAGGAAGATGACCGACTTCAAGCGCTTCAAAGCCTACGTGGAGAAAAAGAACGAGATAAACAGGAATCTGAGCCCCGTATACAACGAGTACATCTTCCGAAAGCTGAAGCTGGGCAGCTACATGCGTCGCCAAATAACGGAAGCCCGTCTCCTGAAGCGGTTCGAGAAGCTGTTCGGAAGCGGAACAGAAACAATAGTCGTGATAGGGGATTGGGATCAGAGGCAGCACCGCAGGTTCAAGGAATCCGTCAAGGACAAAGGCTTTAGGGCGATGTTTCGGAAGGCAGGCTACGACATGTACCTGGTCGATGAGTTCCGCACCAGTTGCAGGTGCAGCGCATGCGAACAGGGCGAGTGTGAGACGTTCCGGGTTTGCAAGAACCCTAGACCGTACAGGAGCGGTAGCATCTTGCGTCACGGTGTAAGACCTGTTCCAGGCTGTGGAACCGAGATACGAACGCCGCGTCGAACATCTGGAAGGTGGGGGGTCGCCCCAAGTACCTTCAAAGGGCCAGAGGCTCGATCAGTGGTGCTATGGCTATGTCGGTAGGGAACGAAGTTCCTGGGTGTCTTTCGACGCTTCCACGCAACCACGATTTGACGTAAAGCGCGTCAAACAAACAGATTCGGCTCTTGCATTGCTTGTATTACTTAGATAGATGACGCATATGATGCGATTCTGAACGATGCTCGTGCAGTCCTCCTCCTTGGGTGGAATTGCTGCTGCGAGTGAACCACAGCTTGTGTGTGTGATGCATTTATGTTGTTGCCAACCCATTTTGACATTGTCAAATTTGCGATCTTGAACAAGCAACGAGATCAACTTTGCAGGATACGCTTCAACATGATAGCAGCAGTTCCAGGAACGTACGTCTTTAGAGGGGGTACTCGCAGGAGCAATATGCCATGCTGTATGCCGTGAAAAACTGTGGTATGCTCGCTTCATTCGCGTCCGACCATTTCGCGGTCGATACACACTATGGCAACCATGGTTGTTGAGGCAAGTCGCTTTTGGTATGAGCCATCCTGTGATGTTTGACACTCTCTGTTTAACAATTGGAGTGGTTTATAAATAGCAAACGCGACTGATCGGCTTGGCGCTTGTTGTGTCTGATACTGAAAGCCTTTGGGCGTGTCAAACGTGGCTGCTTGAGGAACGCAACAGCAACGACAAGGGGAGCATGGAGCTGCTCTCTTCCACGTCTGATGGTGGGGCCATCGACATTGAAGCTGCCAGCACCACCAGTGGAGCTGCAACAGCTGCACCAACCAAGTCGCAGCGCCAAGTGGTCGTCGAGACGCTGCACCACTTGCGCGCACAAGAGCAAGATCAGCGCGAGCGAGAGGCGCGTTTCCGCCACGAGCAGCATGAGTTCACAAAGAGCGTCGTCAAGGTCATGCACTTGGACACGCGCGACTACGAGCAGATCATCACTCATGCCCGTATGTACTGTAGTTTGTTCTCGCTTGGGGGTGTATGCATTATCTAGGGCTCATACTTTTCAGCTTCTGTGTGTGTGTGCCAATATGATAGAGAACGTGACGCAGAAGAATGAGATCGCGGCCATTCTCGCCCGCATGCAAGCGCTCGAAGCCGCCTGCCAGCTTGCAAAGAAGGATCTGGCGGCAATCAACGACAAGTGAGTGTGGGTTGATGCTGGGCACTCCTGGTACTACGCACGATCTATCAATGAGCTCATTAATTTGCATTGTTTCATGTATCATACAGAAAGCTGCGCCATGAGCGCGTCCAGATGGAGAAGCGGAGGCGCGACGACGCGTTGGGTTCGCTTCGCGAGCGCCTGCAGCAACTACATGTAGACCCGAGCATTCGACCGCATTCGTCCTACCGCGACGACGACAATGGCAGCACGAAGCAGCAGTTGTTGTCTGGATCTGGATCAAAGAGCACGTTGCCTGGCGTTGGAAACTCAACTGGTGGTGCTCCTGATAAAGGTCGAAAGAGCTCTTTGCAGCCCAACTACCGCAAAGTGATGGACGCGATCCGCAAGCTGCAGAAGGAGAGGAACGCCATGATGGACCCGTACTTGGCCAACCTGAAGGTACCAATAGCAAGTCTCGTTGTTTGTCGGGTGGGTACTGGTATATGGGGAAACGGTGACGCTCACCTTTGCGATTGTTGTTGCTGTCTCCAGCTTGCGCGGCTCTGGCGAAGCATCCACGACCACGACAGAGCGCTCGAAGACTTCGAGAAGGCATGCAGATCTCTCAGCGAGAAGCAGGTCGCGAAGATCCCACTGGACGAGCACGCTGGTGTGCTGGAACGAGAGCGCTTGCGAGTACGTGCACATTATGTACACTCAACAACAGAGCGTTGGTTCCATTTTGCGAGTATGCGTATGCTGAGTTGTGTGGCTCTTGTCATTTTGACCCTGCAGAAGCGAGAAGCGCTCCAATTTCTGTTCTTGCGGGCGCTGCAACTGAAAGAGCGCAAGGAGGCTGCAGGTACTTTCAAGAGCCTTCGGAAGAAGCTCTTTCGATCCTGCTTGTCTAACACTCGGTCGGTTGCTGCGTGGTGCAGCACTCATGGCAAAGTACCTGGACCTATCACTAGCATCGGAGCGACCAAAGACTGTTGCCTACCTTGAAGGGTATTAAATCTCTTCATCATCTATAATAGTTCAAAGATCGATGTACTCGCTGCAGCTCTAACGAGCCGAACACTTTGTTATTGTGTGATGCAGCATCCTGCGCAAGCAAGAGTACATTGAAGACGAGACGCTCGCCACGCCCGAAGCTGTCACACAGAGCATCTTGTGCACCAACAGCCTCGGATTGTACGTTCTTGGTCTTGTCCAGTTGCCTCATGCGATACACGCAGTCTCTCTCTCTCTTAACGGGGCCCATGCTGTACCTGCAAGCCTAACCGACCTCCGCTTCCAGCTGCTGCAGGAGATGCTCACCGCATCACCCACCGATGCATGTACAGTCAACTGCGTACGCTTGTTTCACACTCCAGCTCCCCATGATGTGTGGCAAAAGCTCACCTGCCCATTTGTGCTGTTGAATAGATCTCCTTGACGCTGTCGAGACCATGCACGTGCGTAGACGCGCGTACAAGCAGGCGAAGCAGCTCTCGGACCGATTTGTGAAGCTTCCGGAGGTCAAGCGCTGCTCGCTTTTCTCCAGTTTCGCTGAGTTCCAGTGCAGCAACAGGTAGACAAATGAATGAATGGCAAGCTCCGTTTTAGCATATCATCGCAAAAACAAATGGCTACATTTATGTATACCCACCACATTTAGATTTTGTGATTGTGACAAAACCACCAGGAAAATAAACCAGGATGGGCAACCTGGACATGCCACCAGTGGTTTTTGTAAATATAGATGTCTGTAGTGTATGCATCACCATATCTTTCAAAGCTGCTAATATCACCACAAAGCCACACAGAAGTGTGTCACATCATTCGTGTCCTGACCTTATAAATTATGGTACTTACTTGTTTTGATTGATCACTGTACTAACTTTAACTGAAGCAACATGTCAGGAAACATTTATGTGTTTATTGTCATTTCTACGGTTCTTTTTCTTTTTTGCGATTTTGTTCTCTGGATTTTCTCTCCCACTCTAGTTGAAATTTCTGAAAAGGAGATGCACAAATGGTTTTTCAAATCCTGCGGATTGAGTTCTTGATTGGCAGAAACTTCAATAAATATCCAACACACATTTTGATTGGTCAAAATTCGAATTGCAACACTGCGATTTGATAATCGTGGGTGCGAGATTCTTGTGCCAAAATGAAATGTGCGAAATGAAATATGCCTCTGAACTGAAATGCTCATTCCGCATTTTGCTCATTTATTATTGCGCGCGAGATTGCCTTTATTGCCCTTTATTGGCTGTAGCTTGCTAGAAAGAAGGGAGGCATGGCGACGCCCAACATGCGGCGCCGCAAGCAGGGCGAGAGCGAGAAGCAGCAGCAGCAGGAGAGCGACTTTCTGGTGCGCGACGGACGCATTCTGCTCACGCCCGGGGCCCGCGAGCCGTCGCCCACGTCCTACGAGGAGCTGTCGACGCCGTCTTTTTTCGGCGCGAGCGGTTTTAAGCAGCCGACGCGCGGCACGGGCGCCACTCTGCCGCCGCCGCCATCGCAGCGGCGATACGCGTCGTCGTCGCACAGGTCGTTTGGGTCCGCGCCGGCATCGGCGTTCATGAGCTTCCACGACATCCGAAGGTATGCGATCACGCGCTTGCTTCTGTGGCTGTTGTTGCTGTTCATGAAGTCTGTGGCTGGAGGAACGAATATGAATCGAGTGATGCATACTGGATCACTCACTGGCGTATGTGCGTGCCGTGATGATATGGGTGTGTGATCTGACTGGTTGATTAACTGATTAATTGTGTTTGCGTTCTGTCGTGTTGTGGTGACGTGGTAATGCAGTCAGGCAGCGAGCGAGCGCAGCAAGAAGAAAGGCGGGCTCTCGCAGCGTACGATCCAGATGCTGCTGATCGCCGCCGAAGTGGTCTTCGCGCTCTGTCTGCTCGTCGCAGTGGGCGTGCGCGCGAACTTCATCTCGCTCTACTATCTGCTGGTGTTCTGCTATGGCGTGCTGCAGTCGTTCCAGTCGAAAGCCGTGGCGACACTGACGTTGGCGGTCTCGCTGCTCGCGGTCATCGCGCACGGCGTGTTCATCTACATGTTCCAGAAACAGCCAGCGACAGCAGAGAAGTGGACGCGCGGGTCGACTGCGTCGCTTTTCGGCTTTGAGAAACTGGACACCACAAAGGATTACCTCGCGTCAATTGGCGTGGATGCACTCGTGCTTTGCATGACGGGGCTCTATGTGTTCTTCGTGCTCCCCAGACTCCAAGCGCAGAACCAGCGAGCTTTCGACATCTTTGAGTTTGGAGCAGAGAGCAGTGCGATGATGATGAACGACGATCCCGCGACCCCTGGTGCGCGCTTCCGCAAAGCCAAGTTGCTCAAGTGGTTCGAAATACTCTGCGCGTTCTTGCTCTTCCTCACCGCGATGTCGATCCCAGCGTTCGCGACGGGGATCTACTACGTGATTTTGATCCTGCGGCTGATCAACTGGACGTTTCTCACAAAGAAGGTGACTGTCGCCCAGTTGATCTACCATGACACGACCTCGACATCGAAGGCGCTTTTCCTTGGCCCCGCCGTGGCAAAGCTGTTGCTTGGACTGTCGGTGGTGATCATCAACTGTTGGTGAGTGCTTACTTGGCTGTGCCGACTGCATGACGGCGACAACTGAGGAGAGTGTATTGAGTAGCTAACGGTGGATGTTGGTGTGTGATTGTGTAGGTACGTGTTCCAAATCAACGAAATCAAGAAGTACAAAACCGTTGAGGATGTCGCCAAGTACACGGGTTTCGTGGACTTCCGCGCGTCTCATGTCGAGTGGTCCTACTATCTCTTCGCATCGTGTCAGTTCCTGCTGTTCGTCTGCTGCGCTAAGCTGCACAATCTCCACGCAGCAGTATCAAAGGACCAAGACGTGTTTCATCTTGACCCCATCCATGTGCCATCTCCTAGGGAGGCAGTCGAGCTGCTTGGAGCAGATGTCGAGGGAACAACCACGCTTTTGCAACCTGTGAATCGCGTGAATCGATCGCCAAGTATTGATATCCAGTACCTTCTGAGCAAACAGCCGTTCCTCGTGCGCGCGTTCCTACAAGAAGGTGGATTGCTGCTGGCGAGTGCAGCTGCCATCATCTGGTGTGTCTCGTATCCATCGTACGGTTCGTTGCCTCTGATCGCCTGGGCGTTCTTGTCGCTGGCACTGTACGGGCTCTCGTCGCCGCCTTTTGTCATTTGGGTATTGATCCTTTATGGCACATGCCTGTCGGCAACCGAGTACTTCTGCAATCTCACGGGAGGCTTCGTAAAGAAAGGCTACACGGAGTACGGCTTGAAGGTATTCGACTATCCATTCTTGGACCTGAGCGCGCACAACATTTGCCTGGTGTTCATCTACTACTCGATCCGTACAAGATGGCAATACCTCGATGTGCTCCGCGAGTCCCGCAAGCAGAGAGACACGATCCAGCTGAAAGTACGCGATACTGAACTGTCTAGATCGGGTGATGCTGCCAACGACGGCGACCGATCGACTATCGTTGATCTCAGAATCCAGGCTGATCTTCGAAACGTAAGTGCAATGCTTCTACCGCACGGGCTGTTTTACTTGCTGTTGTTTTGCAATGCACCAGGATGATACTGACAATTGAATCGTTTATTTGTTGCTTCAACGTGATGCGCTACAACAGCAAATGAAACTTGGATGGGGGAAAATCATCGAGCTCTGGGTTCGCGACGCCAAGCAAGTCATCTTCACCAATCTAGACGCAATGGTGCTGCTCACGATTTTGAGTACGTCTCTCTTTTTTTTCCGGCTGATTGTGGAAGGATGAACTTGCTGACAGTGTTGTGTTTGTCGATACTGTAAATATGTAGTTGTTGCGATCAGTACCAGTGTCTCGTTTCTTCAAATCGGCTACCTCGTGTTGGCGGTGCTGCTGATGTTCTTCTTTGAGCACCGAAGACGATTTTGGCGTGTGCTGTTATTCTATGCCTTGATGGCTTGCCTCGCTGTCTTTGTTCGGAACATCGAATGCAAAGAAGATGCGAACCTCGACCTGATTGGACTCCAGTGCTACAGCACGACATCTGAGACGTGGGGGTCGTTGTGGCCGACTCTCTTCAGTGCGCAGCTGCTCATTATTTTCCAGCTCGTGTTCCAGATGGTGATTTATGTCGCCAACAAGGAAACGATCGAAGAACGTCTCCGGACAATGAACCAGTCGCGACAGAACCCGATCTTCTTTCTATCTCGTCTAGCTGTGGAAATCGACAACATCTTCCGAGCTGCTGGTGTGATCTTGTGCTACACCGCGTTCCTGGTTGTGGCGATTCAGTACGAAAGGGGCCATTCACGTCTCAACACGAACATCATCGGCGGTATCCAGCTCGTTATTCTGTTTACGCTTCTCGGAAACCACCTCGGAGGATTTACGTCTGCACCAAGAACGTCTCTGCGCATGAAGGTTTTGTGGTCGTTCGCTCTGCTTATCGAGATCGTGATCCTCGTGTTTCGATACGTCTATCAGTTCACGGATGTGTCGGGCTACCTCGAAAAACACTTTTTTACCTCCGACTTCATGACAGCTCGCGACTTTGGCGTAGAGAACCACTCCTCGAGCTCGGGCTTCTCCGGGGTGTTCTTCTACCTGCTTCCGACGGCGATCGTGATGGCGTTGTGCTTCTGGCAGCTGGCGTCGCTCATGAAGGATATCCACCAGTACGACTTTTTCACAGTCGGCAGAAGCGTACAAGTGGATCGAGTCCGTTTTGCGTTCGAGGCTTTGCAGCAAGTCTTGATCTTGTTCAGCACAACTGCTGTAGTTGTCGTGACGATGTGGGCCGCGGTTGACGAGATTGACTTTGTCGGGGCGCTGTACGTGCTTATTCTGGTGGCCGGACGACCATTGTCGTCATCCTGGAAGAGTCTTTGGTTCCCGCTGTTCTGGATCTCTGCGATGGCGATGGTGCTGAAGTATGTGATTCAACTGGATGTGTTCAGCCCCGACGAAAATGGCATCAACACTATCTTCCGCGCCGGGGACAGCAGTGACTGGGTTGGGATGATTCGTTTACCCGAGAGATACGATCCAAGCGTCGGTGCTTCGCGTCTCTGGGACCTGCTCTCCAGTCAGCTGCTCGTGATGCTAATGTGCTGTCTGCAGCGAGTATCTCAGTACTTTGAGTCCAGTGTTACGAAGGAGAAGCGTGAAAAGAGCAACAACATCGACGCGCTTGTCGCCCGTTTCGAAGAAAACTATGCCCGCCAAATGGAGGAAGGCGGAGGTCCGCGCCATCGAACTTCTTCCGTCGAAGCGTACGATGACGATGACGACAACGTTGATAGGACGAAGCAGGATGCGAATGAAGAGAATGAGGACAATGATGTGACCGGCACCTTCCTTGGACGGCAAGAAACGGGGGATTCTGCCGCATCGCCGAGAGGAGGTCGCTCCAAGAAGGTCGAAGAAGTTGTCCGAGCGGGACCGGAGTATCAGCTCGAGAAAGACTTCTTCTCCTGCTTCCGAGACTTTTGCATGGACTACGCCAACAAAGCTTCCGTGAACGTTGTGATGCTGCTGCTCACGATCTCCTGCTTTGTTCATCAAGATATCATCTCGATCATGTACATGGCTCTCGTGTACACTATGATGTACGCGTACGCGTCCAGTGTGTGCGCACGTTGGTGGCTGCTGGCGGCGATGCTTTCGGTCATCGTCATTGCCGAGTACACGGTCATGTTGTGGTTCCCTCCCGTGATGGATATCGACATGCAAGACACTCCTCCATGGTCGTTTGTGCCGAAATCTCACCAACAGTGGTTTGTGCTGAGCAATCAACACAAGTGGGGCATGATGTCCGATTTCATCGCCCTGTTGAGTGTGTACATGCTTCCAGATTCGAACCGGATTAGTGATGTGGAGCGCACGACGGACAACACAAGCGAGAGTGGGGACGTGTCCGGACGGGGCGGTCACGCCAGCATGGCTTCATCCTTCCGACGCGAGAAAGAATCCATGATGACAGAAGTGAACGACTACGTTCTCTTGACTCGCAAGCACCTGTGGTATTACCTGGAGTACACGTTCCTGTGCGCGTGGCTTCCGCTACTGCTGGTGCTGATCTTCCTGTTTGGAGCGCAGCAAGGAGGACTTGGGTCCGTGCCGTATCTCCTGGGAGCCATTGTGATGCTGTACCGACTCGACGAAGCTCGCATGCCGTCGAATCCATGGATCCAGTACCTCCGGAAGTGGAATTGGGGCCACCTCTTTGTAATTACCTTGCTTCATTCCCCATACTTGAAGCCACACCTCACAGATTGTAAGCTTGGGGGAGATGGGACATCAGAGAGCAGCACTAGCTGTTTCTCCGTTGCCAACGTGCTGGGGATCTCATCGAATGAAACTCCATACGGACTGATCGTCGTTTTCGTGCTGATCTCGATTCAGTGTGAGATTGTGCTGACTCCTACCTACCGAGACGTATGCAAACTATTGATGCAAGAGAGAGACCGAGCACCTGTGCGCCGCGAAGAAATCGTGCGTGACTTTTATCGCCGCCGAACGGCTCAGTGGTTTGCGCTGAAGAAAGAGAAGAGTGCGGGAATTCAGCGCTTGAAGATCATTGTCTCGAAGCTCGTCCACAAGGTCGAAGAACTCATGGATATCGCGATGGGTCTGCACTACAACCTACCTCCGATGGCACCGTCAAGACCTGTGGCTGTGGAGAGCACTCAAAACTCTGTGACGCTGACGTGGGATCCGCCGAGCAACACGATCCATAAAATCCGATACTACAGAGTATCGAGACAGAGGTATCCTTCGATGACACTTCTTGGTGACTACGGTGACATTGTGGAGCTGAAGGGAGACTCGACTCAAGTGACGATCCAGGGCTTGCGTCCAGGAACAACGTACCAGTTCAAAGTCTGTGCTGTCTCACGAATGGGGGAGGGTCCATTCAGCATTGCTAGCGACCTAGTGTCGACATACTCGCTGAATTTTGATGGCACGACTGCCGGGTGGATGAAGTACCGTCGTGAGCAAGATCCGCTGCCGCGCTTCGCGTTTTTGCTTTCCTGGATGCAGCCGAAGTTCCTTCATCGCTACGTCGTGATGGATAAGCGGCATTTGGTATACTACAAGGACGAAGAAGTGGCTCTCAAGCACCGCAGCAGGAAGCGCCGAAAGAAACTGAAAACGACGTTTATGTGGAAAGATGTGATTACGCTGAAGCTGAGTGCCACCAAGATTCAGTTTGACGACTTGTCTCCGATGCTCTATTGCTTCGAAGTGATTGTTCGCCAAGACGGAGCGAAGAACGACACGAAGCACGTTTTCCAGGCAGACCAGACGAAGGATTTCAACAAATTCCTGTCAACGCTTGCGTTTTCGGTACCCCGAGATGCGATCGATGATAGCATTGTCGCTTTGCTGAACGAAAAGAAACTTCCGAACCCCCTCGATCCTGCCTACCAAATTGCGGCCGAAGACACGGAGATCTTCGATGAAAACGCCAGTGAATGGAGCAGTGTGACTGGTGATGAGAGCACACTGGGTGACAAAGAAGACGAAGAGTTCGATCAAACGTCTCCGCGTGGACTTCTCGCATGGCGGATTCCGTTGTACCGATTTCTCTACAGCCTCCAGAATGCCGCGTTCCAGCTGGAAACCGTTCAATACGAAATGGAAGACCAATATGAACCGAATTTGGGCGAACTGGTGCGAATCCTGACCAACGTGATTCGGAGCCACACTGCCGGTATCTGCTGCATTGCAATGATCGTATGCTTTGCGTCCCAGGTAAGTGGAAAACTTTGCTTCCACGAATGCTTGTCTCAATCAATCGCTCGTATGTGCTGACTGGCTGATTGTATCCTACGATTCCTTTTGTTAACCTAGGCGGATTTGCTCAACATGATCTTCGTGCTTGCGGCATTTTGTTTCCTGATTTTGGAAAGCCCCCGTCCATCATCGTTGGCGTGGATCTACCTTCTCAAATATGTAAGTGTTTGTAGTTATTTATTCTATCTGCCTAGCTCATATTGGTTGATACTCACACAAGGCTTCGTAATTTGCGTGTTGCAGAGCTATGGAGTCATTGGGATTCGCTACGCCTTCCAGCTTTCCATCATGTGCCATGACTTGAATTATAGCGGCTACTACTACCCGAGCTTTCAGCCTTACTGTGCAGACACGGACAACTCTGTCACACTCATTGAAGTCAAGTCTATCCAGCCAATGGTTCTGTTTGGTCTGTACAAGTTCGACGGGACTACGATCAACAGCGTCACCTCGGTCTTCGACGGTCTTCAGTGGAACTTCTACGTTGTGCTTTGCGTGATGTGGCATCGTCGAGAGCTGATTGCTCAGGGTCTCTGGGTGGAGGAGAATGCAGGGAGTGGTGCCAATAACGGGACGAGCTTCCAGTCGGATGCTGTCCGTGCTTTGGGTGCATCACAAGCATCATCTCGCGATTCAATCGATGATGCATTCCACCAAGGACCTCCACCAACCACTGGCGAAGAGTACCATCCAGGGATTGTTCGAACGCAGAGTCGGTTCGCTGGACCTCCAGATACTTCTACTGCTGATGGGTCAGTTCGGCAGACAACGACGAAACCGAGCTTTGCTGCAGCGAGTATGAGCAGCATTGGGTATGGAACGAGCAACGTTGGGAATGTGAACGACCTTGCAGCTGAGTTACTAGAGGAGATTCAGGCTGAGGAAGAAGAAGAAGAACGCAGGAAAGCCGAAGAGGCTCTCGCTGCAAAAGCTGCGAGTGGACATGATGATGATGACGATGACGAAATCGGAACTCCACCAAACTCCCCACCCGAGTCAAGCGACTATCAGATTTCGTCCGGCACAAATTCGGAGAGAGTCAAGACAGTGTCGTTTCTGCCCAACGTCGTCAGCGGTACAGACGCATCGCAGCAAGTGGAGATTGAAGACTCGGTCGATCTCGATTTCCCTCAACGCAAGAAACTCACTTGGTGGGAGCGCAAGTTCCCGAGAGCGTGCGAGTATTTTGAGTCGGTGATTTGCGATCCGCCGCCAATGTGGGACAAGGACATTCACATCGCCATCACTGGAGAGAAGCCTGGACGAGATTACTACACTGCATCTCTTTCAACGGTGCTCTTTTCGTCGGTGTACGCTGTGATTTTCTTCACGGCAATCGGCGAGCCGAGTTCAGGTAACGCGGCTACCTCGACTGCAGACACCCGGTTGACCTCGAGCTCGATGATCTCTGCGTACCTTGTGCTCGTCGTGCTCCTGGAAGTTTGCTTCATCATCTGGGACCGTGTCGCGTACGTTACTCGCTCGCTCAAGTCGAAACTTATACTGCAGTATTCGTACGCGCTTCTTTTGCACATCTGCGTGTGGTGGTTGATCCCGTCACACACGAATGTCTACTTCCAGCAACGTCCCGCGCTGGTGTTTTTTTACCTCCAGCAGTGCATTTACCTGTGGCTCGGCGCTATGCAGATTCGCTACGGCTACCCTGCGTTCAAAGGAAGCAGATACAACTACACTGTCGAGACGACGTACACCAAGATCAACGAGAAACTCTTCCCGCTAGTCATGTCAGCGCCGTTTCTGTTTGAAATGCGAGCGCTCCTCGACTACATTTGCACAAAGACGTCGCTGAGCTGGTCGCACTGGGTGCTTCTCGAAGACAGCGCGGCGCATTTGTTCCAAGTGAAGATGGAAATGCAGGGGCGAGTGGAAAACGCCGAAATCCTGCAGGGCAAGAAGCGCCAGCCTCTCTCAGGCAAGATGACTTCTGCGGGTGTGATGCTGCTGTTCCTGCTGATCTGTTTGGTCGGACCGCTGGCGCTTTTCAGTTCAGCGAACCCGAGCACGACGCCGAACAAAGTGACACTGACGGAGGTCGTGTTTGGGATCACGGATTCGCAGGGCACGCTGAGCACGCTCTACTCGAACAGCGACATCAACAGCCCGACGTACAAGATCAAAAAGAACACGGACGGCGCGCAGGTGCAGCGGCTCGAGTTCGACACTTTCTCGCGCGACATCTGGACGAGCTCGCCGCCGCGCATCAACCAGCTCGTGGCGCAGCTGCAGTCGAACGAGCTGATGAACTGGACGATGGAGTTCACGTTTGAGCGACCGGGGCCGGCGGACAACCTGGAGGTGAAGATAAACTACGGCGTGGTGATGACGGACGACCATCGCAACGACCTCATCCCGATGATCAAGCAGAACGTGAACGACGAGGACTCGAAGACGACGATCCCCGCGATCCAGGTGGACAACTTCTTCCCTCCGATCATCCAGTTGACTGCGACCGAGGGCGTGCTGCGCCGCTCGACCACGTTGCTCTCGGTGAACGTCACAAAGCACGCGCTCGACGGCTCGAACTGGTGGACGCTGCTGCCGTTCATCAAAAGCGGGTCGAAGAAAGAAGCGTACTGCTCGGCGACCCCTTTCTGCCTGGTCGTGGTGTCGGACAACATTGTCGGCGGCCTGACGTCGCTCGGCGTTGGCTCGTACGGACTCACGGCCGTGTACGTGTTCGTGGTGATGACGATCGGGAGCGCCGTCAAGGGGTTCTTCCGCGGTGCGTTCCTCCAGGTGCAGTACGACGAGCTCCCAGACCCGGAGGACGTGCTCGAGCTCATCGAGGGCATCTACATCGCGCGCGAGGAGAACTACGTGGGCCACCTGAAGGACGAGGTGCGCATCTTCGAGACGCTCATCCGTGTGCTGCGGTCGCCCGAGACGCTCTCCAAGGTCACGGGGACGAACGTCATCCACATCCCGTCCGCGAAGGAGAAGGTCGACTAGTTAGAGGGAGAGAGAGAGAGAGAGAGAGAGGGATCCGTGGCGATACCAACAACATTTTTGCAGAATAGACAGTCAAGTTGACGCTTTTTCACACTTTGACATTGCCTTTCTCATTCATTCCGCCAGTTCTCGTTGCTTCAGCCCTTGAGCTTAATGTTAAATAGACCTGGAGACAGCCAACAGCAACATGTGCATAACAGTGAACACAGGACTTTGTCAGTACTCAACCGCAGAGACACTCGCTGCGTACAGGTAGGCAGGTACACAGACAGCGTACATCCTGGGAGCGTGGTGAGGTCTGCGTTCACGATCGCGGTGATCCCCAAGTTCGCCAGCGCGCCGCGGATGAGTCCGCACGGGAAGACGAGGAAGAGCAGCGCCATCTCCTTCGTGTGCTGATCGTTCGCCGACGAGAACGCCGAGAGCCATCGGAAGTTGAAGTCCTGCACCACAAACACGCCCTGCAACAATACGTAAAGGCAGCCATCAGTGCGTTTGTGAGCCCACGACAGGAACGTCCGCGCGCACGTACCCTGTGGTTTGTCTGCAGCTTGTCGATCTGCTTCTTGAAAATCAGGATCCAAAAGTCTTTGCACACGAACTTGATCACGTCGAGCGGCTCGAGCATGCGCGGCCGGTCTTTCGCAGACCTGTGTTGCATTGCATTGCGTTTGCCCATACACCCAAACATCACCACAAAAGAATAATCACATGAGCAATGTCCCTTCCCACTCACTCCATGATTTTCAAGGCGACAACGCACCTCTCGGCGAAGCGGTAGCCGACGTCGTAGCCCATGGCCTCGAGCTTGATCGTGAGCTCCTCTTTCTTGTTCTTCGCGAGCTCGATGTCCCCGCTCTCCACGGTCGCGAGCGGATTGTTATTGCTGTTGCTGTTCTCGCCGCCGATGCTCTCAAAGAGCGGATACCGCTGGATCTGTAGCACAAACAGAGAGACGACGGAAACGCAAGTGTTAGCAGCAGCATCGGTCACAGAGACAGACGCATATTAAACGCACCATGGAGCGCACGAGCTCTCCGTAAAGCTGCTGGAAGCAGCACTCGGCGACCTCCTTCATGCTTGTATTGCTCAGCTCTTTCTCAGTCTTTCTTTCACTGAGTCTATGTATGACCCCTGTTGACGAGAAAGTTCAAATTAGCCTCGATTTCAATTTTAGCATAAAAGACACCGTTTTAGGTAAAGCCGCACCTGCTCCCTCAAATCAAATCGCGGAAATCACTCACTTTTACAATAGAATTCAGACAGAACACCAACCAGCAAGCGAACCGAGAGACGGCGACGATGGCGGGCGGAGATCTCACGGCCGGCCTGCTGGACGACGGCATGATCGGCGTGCTCGTGATCGTGCTCGTCGTGCTGCTCAGCACGGGCTACGTGTACCTCCAGCAAATGCAGGCACCCGCTAACAACGCGAACGCGCGCGCCAACAACGCGCATTTCCCTCCGGGCACGCGCGGCCATCAGAACGCCACGGCGCTCGCCCCGAACGCGGTCGCCACTGCGAGCCTCACGGACCAGCAGCTGCGTCTGCACCGCTCGCTGCCGAGCCGCCATGGCGCGCGCACGATCACCATCTGTACGGACGCGCTGCTGCAGAACAAGGAGAGCGAGCTGATCGCGTGGAAGAGTGAGGACGTGCCCGCGGTGCTCGCAGACCTGCTGCAGATCGCTGACGTGTACTTGCTCTGCGTCGTGCGCGACGAGAAAAACAAGGCGGCGATTGAGCGCATCCGCGCGTTTGTGACCGGCGGCGTGGGAGTGTACGACGACAAGACGAAGCGCGGGCTCAAGACCCACAAGATCCTCTTTTGCACGACCACGATCGGCAAAATCGCGTTCGTGCGCCAGATTGAGCCGCAATTCCACGTCGAAGGTGCGTCCAAGCGATACGTGGATATAGTTGCTTGTGTGGTGATTTATGTGATGAGTATTAACGCCAATACATCTCGTTCATGCTTGTGACAACAGTGGACAAGAGCGCAGTGCGCGATTTAGAGAAGCACGTGCCGCGGATCGTGCACGTGACGGCGTCGCCACAGGAAAACGCGCCGCTCGCGGGCCCAAGCGCGCACCACGTCGCCGACAGCTTCACCGGCTACTTTAAGCTCCTCAGTGCGCTCGCAGGTCCATAACCAAGAAGATCAAAGAAAACCCATCCCCTTTCGTGGCTGTTACGCACTTCAATCGAAAAACTTGGTAAACCTGTGACACATGGCACCATTTTGTTGTTGATCCCCACCAGTTTTCTACTCTGTCGCTTCGTCGTCATTTCTAACTTTGTGCGCCGTGTGAAGAATGCAATCGACCCGGAAGAGCTGCTCGAGCGTCTGGAGAACGTGGAAGAGTAGCGCGTCGATCCTTCTCCACGGATGCAGCAGTCCGAATTCTCGCGGGTCGCCGAAGACCAGTTCGGGGATGCAAATCGGGCCGGCCATCGTCTCTACTGTGTGACTGGTGTTGAGCGCGTACCCGTGGAGGGGGGCTACTGCAGGGCACCGTTGCTTTGCATTGCCGCCGTCGTGAAGCGCCATTCGCGCCATGTCCTGGAGCACGATCCGCTTGCTGACTCGGCTTGCGTATGCGTCATCGTCGGTGCGTGCGTCACTTGATGGTGATGATGACGATGCGGCAGTGGCACTCATGTTGCTTCGCAGGATGACGACCACGTCCCTCAGCGCATTCGCAAAGATCGTTCGTGCCAGTCGAGTCGCAATCAAATCACCAAAGCTCACGCTCTTGTCGAGATGCCTCGCAATCGCTAACTCTGTGGCGCCACCTCCTCTGCAGCTGTAGAGCTCAAACTGGCTCTGCTGCTGTTTCAAATTGGTTGTTGCTAGAGCACTGGGTTCCCACCAGCTTCTGAGGATACGCAAAGCCTTGACGACCACCTTGGAGTACTGCTTGTAGACCCCTTTTGTCGGCGCTTTGAGCAGCAACTGAGGTACGACGACAACGACGTGTGGGACCTTGCCATCTTCACACTGGTTCTTGGGTTGTGATAGACCATGTAGCCAGAGATTCGCGCTCTGCTGAAGGCGAACGCTTGTCACTCCGCCGCCACAAATTCCGATGTGCTGGTTTTCGTGGATCTCGTCAAACAGACTCGCCAGCGGATACACTCGCGCCGCAGCACACAGATCAAACACATCGCTTTTCGCAGCATACTGGACACACGCGATGCCCAATTGCGTGCAGATCGCAGCGACCGAGTCCTCGACCTGCTCCGAGCACACCAGCAGCCGGACGTTGTGCGCATTGCGTAGTGTGCTGAAGTACTTTGTGACGAAGAGTCGAGTCGCATCCGCTGCTGAGAAGAGGTCTTCGCTGGTATTCGTGTGGATTGCGACGTGGTTCGCCCCAGAAGTGAGCGAGAGCTCGCACGTGAGGCACACAAAGCGCAACGTCGAGTCGGGATTCGTCGCCTTCAGCATACTCGGCAACTGCGACGGGACAAGCGATTTTCTCAAAATGAATTGATCCGACGGCACCACCTGCGAGCCAAACACCGACGGCGCGAGCGCGAAGGTGACCATGTCGGGTGCTCGCCTAAGAAACTGCTGCACGCGCTTGAAGAGTAGCTGCGCGTCACCCTTGCGATCCGCACGAGCAGTCACAATCGGAGGAGTGAAAAGCCAATCAACCAACAACTCAATCACGAATTCGAGCGCTTGCTCATGTAGGAGACCAGATAACCCCGACTGAAGGATATCGGTGATTGCACCATGGAACTATTGGTAACACGAGCACACACCGAGTGAGCCATGGTGAGCGCATGACTCACTACATCCATACACAACGCGATCATTGCATACAATAGCGTACCTCTTGGCTGGGCTTGAGCACTCCGCCGTTGCTGGTGAAGCTGATAGGAATAGCTACGCGTAGATCTGGTTGCCAAGTTGAACAATCCATCAGTAGTTGCTCACACTCGCGCTTCAGTTCGCCAAACGCTGTGGCCAACTGCCTGGAGCTCATCTCTGCGCGCCATTGCGATCGCGTTTGACGCATCGCGTCCACCGCGTGACTCACTGCGCCATGCAGCAGCAGCACAAACTCGCTCGTACCGTCGCCAATCTGCAGATAGAGACTCTCTGCTGCGTTTAAGATGAACATTTGCATGGGCTCGCGGCTCGCGTTGTTCTCGCGCAGTCCTCTCCGCCACGCCGCTAGCAGCGCATGACCGTCGGCTGTCACCACAGGAGGGTCAGGCGGTGCGAACAACAGCGCTTCCTCTGCGCACGGACCGAAGCTATTGCGCGTGAGAGACCCCAGCGCGTTCACTGCGCGCAGCAGCTCGTCCATGCGGCGAAATCCAATGAAATTGATAAGAGTTCTTTCTTTTCCGGTTCAAGATCGCAGTCTCAAACTTGACAGCATGTTCGGAAATCAGTTTGTCCACCAAATACTGAATTCGGGAAACGAGAACAATTGAAGATGGACAGATTGCATGGCCATTATAGTGACTACAGATATATAGCATTTTTCAAATGTATCCGCGGCACAGCAGTGATTCCAAGCAGCTCTCGTTGTTCCCTAGACACAGTGTATCAGATCATTCGATTTTATATGAAAGAGCACCCAAGTGTTATGTAACGTTATCGTAATACCATTCGATTTTTCATCCTGGGGAGCTCTCTCGAGCAGCGATTCTCCGCATGCCATATATTCTCTTTCTCCGCAGAGTGCAGCCAATATGGAGGAACGCGGGCGAGTCCAGATGCTCACCATGGAGCAAGAACGATTGATTTGGGAGTGGCAGTACGGGCTTCTTCATCTGGACGCGCTCATGACGCAGCTTTCTGTATGATACATGAAACAATGCAAATTAATGAGCTCATTGATAGATCGTGCGTAGTACCAGGAGTGCCCAGCATCAACCCACACTCACTTGTCGTTGATTGCCGCCAGATCCTTCTTTGCAAGCTGACACGCAGCTTCGAGCGCTTGCATGCGGGCGAGAATGGCCGCGATCTCATTCTTCTGCGTCACGTTCTCTATCATATTGGCACAGACACTTCAGAGGCCAACTTGGACTACCCACTAAACAGGAACACACTGAACACAATGTACGCGCCTGGGCGATAGTCCGTGCCTAAGTGCATGACCTTGACGACGCTCTTTGTGAATTCCTCCTGCTCGTGGCGGAAACGCGCCTCTCGCTCGCGCTGATCTTGCTCTTGTGCGCGCAAGTGGTGCAGCGTCTCGATGACCACTTGGTGCTGCGACTTGGCTGGTGCAGCTGTTGCAGCTCCACTGGTGATGCTGGCAGCTTCAACGTCGATGGTCCCACACCGGAGAGAGCAACTCCATCCCCCCTCTTGTCGTTGCTGTAGCGTTCCTCAGGCAGCCACGTTTGACAGAACAGCCGAGAAGGACATGGTCAACAGTGCCAAGCATGACACACACGGTTGCTGCTCAGTCAATCAGCCGTGTTTGCTATTTATAAACCACTCCAATTGTTAAACAGAGAGTGTCAAACATCCACAGCTCATGCCGAAAGGCTGTCTTCTTCCAACCAACACATGGTTGCCAAGCTGCAAGCGACAAATAATAATACTGCTACACGCGCGCAGCATGATACCAATTTTTCATAGCAGGCAGTGTGGCATTCCACACCACCTGCTGCTGCTGCTGCCATGTTGAAGAGCGGATCTTTCGACGCCCATCTCCCATTTCTGGTTCACCCATGATCACAGGATCACACCACGTACGCGCGAACGCGTGGGGGCATTTTGTATCGCATTCTTCTCTCACATCGCTCTCTCTCTAATAAAAACAATCTTGAAGGGTCGCGGGTTTATCCACGAATCGAGCCCTCCGATTCCGATTTTGGCCAATCAAAAACGTCAATCACCGTTCTTCCCGGAACGCGCGGCAACAATTTAGATCCTTCCATGTTCTCGTGTTTGGTGTGAATGAATGGCCGGAGTCAAAATTCATTGTGAGAATGTCAAAATGCCCAAAAGATCCAAAAACGCGATCCAGAAAGACACATGCCAACAACCTTATTCGCCATGCGTGAAGGTTACTGCGCAGCTCCAAATACAGAGATATCGCCTGTTCAATGCGACTCTAATTATAGCCGTGTGTGTATGTATTGATGGCCATCACGCAGGACTCGCTTGCTTGTCAATCAAACGCCAAGAATAGATACATGTACACTGACTGGTGGCCCAAATGACACCAACACGAAGCCGCTGCCAGCACCACCACAGCAAACAAATGACGGCTGGAGAAATGTGCGGTCGGCAGCACCCGTTCGCACACACGCACATAGAGAGAAAGAGACGCAAGCGGACGTGCTATGAGTGGCTCGTGTGGCTTCATTTTCCTTCCTCAAACGACTCATGAGGGCTGAAATGCTCCTGTTGCGTTCGTCTCTCGCTCGTGTGCTTCACAGTACCTACGCACTCTGTCATTTTCTTTCGATTCTTTTTTCTTCCACTCGGAGCCAACAAATCTTTTGATTTTGCTGGGCAAGCGAGTGAGGCGTCACACCACCCGATTTTCCGCCAATCAGCAGCCGCAACGCACGAAAAGGTATCTTTTCTCCACCCATTGTTCTACCTCTGAGAATCGATGAGATTTTATCGAGTGAGAAATCAATCCGTCGATGTCCCCCGGTTTATCTTGATTCGTGTATGCCAATGTCCCTTCTTGTACTCCCTCCACAAATTGATATATAAGTCGCTTATCCTCTGTGACTCAAATGTCCCCTGTTTGGCTCGGGTTTGCTGTATTAGTGTCCTCTGGGATTGGATCTCAACCATTCGAAAAAAAAGACCGACCCAACCCAGTTTTGCCGTCGTGGCGAGAGACGCGCGCAGACAAGCAGCAGCCACCGTCAACGTCAGTCAGTCAGTCAGTCAGGCCCAAGAGCTCCGAGAGCGAGCCACTGGAGCGCCGCGTGAGTTTGCGATTTGCCGCCACGCACCACAAGACCAACGAGCTCCAGCTGTCCAAGCCAACGCGTCGCCGTCCACGAAGCCCCACTGACGTGGCTCTCACTCGCTCGATCAACCTTCCACACTCAGGATGCAAGGCAACATGGTGCTGCCGCCGATTGGGCCGCTCTTCGCCAGTAACCCGCACCACAGCCACCACCTCACCCACCACAGCCACCAGCTGGTCGGCAGCGAGTCGCTTGTGGCGCTGCGCACGCCCACGAGCATCTACACGCACGCGTTCATGAACGGCGCGTTCCCGTCGTCATCGCCAGTCAAGAAGGACGTGAACGGTTCGTCTGTCGCTGCGACCAAGACGAGCGCTACGACTGGCGCTACCAAGAAAAGCATGGCTGCGCTGAACCTCGACTCGCCCAAGGCCATCACCACGTCGCCGTTTGACTCGGACGCGGCCAAGGACGACGAAGGCTCGTCGTCGCCCACGTGCGAAGACGAGAAGCTGCGGCTCAGTCGCGAGCGCAACCGCCTGCACGCACAGCGCACGCGCATCCGCAAGCGTGAGTTGCTCGAGAGCCTGAAGGAGCGCATCCACGCGCTCCAGAGCGAGCACACGCTGCTCAAGCAGGCGTACGAGTTCCACGCCACCGCGGTGTGTCTGCTTGCGCTCGGCGCCGGTCCCGAGTGCGACCACCCGTCGCTCAAGCACCTGGAGGACGTGAGCGACGCCGCGCTCGAGCTCTTTGACTCGACGTCGACGCTCAACGCGTGTCTCGACGACGAGGACGACATGGATGACTTCGCCGAGTCCGCCTCTGGAGCCATGATGGTCACCCACGAGAAGAGCTGCGAGTGGTACAACAACGAGGACGACAACGACCACCACTCGGACGACGGTGGCAACTCGTCATGCTCCTGTACGTGCCAAGCGTCGACGGACCAGGATGCCACGGGGAGCCAGCAGCTCAACAGCAACGGCAAGCGCGCCCACTCATCGTCGTCGACGCTTCAAATGGGCGGCTCCAAGGAGGAGCGCGAGCAGCTCCGTCGCGAGCGCAACCGCCTGCACGCGCGCCGCGCGCGTCTTCGCAAGAAGCTCATTCTCGAGCGCAGCCAACAGGTAAGAGAATGTGTGGATATTATGTGGATGTGCTGTACCCAACAGCACTTATTAACTCTTTTATGTGACTCTTATTATTTTGAACTATAGGCTGTGCAAGAGTTACGGAAGCGCAACGAGTACTTGCGCGAGCACCTTGGCGTGCTCATCACGTCCATCTACGGAGCCACCACCACCACTTCTACCACCACCAGCAGCACCACAACCAAGTCTTCTTGTCCATGAGCCGCCTCATGAGTGCGTGTTCTTTTTCGCCCTTCCGCCTGCGCTCGCGCCTGCACCACCGTCATCTATCTATTCCAGCGCCCCTCCGTAATTTAGCAAAGAAAAAGAAAAGCTCCACGCACACATTCACACACTTGTGAATGTGAATGGAGCCATGCCGGCCTCTCTCTCATTTGACGAGCAACTTGATGGTGATCAAAATGGGAAGGCTGGCAGTTGTAACTACGCTCTTAAAATACCACGTTATTATTATTAGTCCCCAGTCTTAATGTGCTAAGTGTATTGCATCGTCAATTTGAAAAGTCGCACACTAAAAGATCGTGCAATACAGATCGATCTCTTGATGGAAACTATGAGTGGGTCATCAAGCGTGGCGCCGCCGTTGTCGTCGCTCTCGCTGTCGTTCTCTGTCGGCAGTGCGAACGAGAGCGAAGCGGACGCGGGCATCCACTCGGAGGTAGACGAACTGCTGCTACTTCAAGACATTAAATGTGGGTTCGCTATTGTATTATTATCCGCTGATCTATTAATCTGACCCGTTTACCGGTCGTAATGCCCATTTTTGCTTGCCTTTTACTACTCCTGATTTGCTTTGGCAGCTCTGGTGAAGAAGGAAAAGTATCTGGAACACCTGAAGCAGCAGCTTCATCACCAAACTGAAGAGGACGAAGAAGACTCTGGTCGCGATGAGGATAGCGATCTGTTTGGATCCGGTTCGGAGAATGAAAATTGGGGCACTGGTCGGGACGATGGGGATAACAGAGTGAGTCTGGAAGAGCTTCGCATCCAGACTCCAACAGCAAAGCGCGTCTCTACTGCTACGGATGCCGTCGAGTGGAGGAAGCCTTCGGCTCGTAGCGTCAACACCACCACTGGTAGCAAGGTGTCTTTATCCACCAGGCGCCTTTCAGTAGCACCGTCAGACAACCACTCAGATCCTGCCAAGGTACGCTTCTCTAGAAAAGTCTCCTCCGAGGGTACCCTGAAGTAGTACTCATATTGCAAATGGTCTATAACGTTCTTCTCTTACTGCTCCAGCAGCCCCACTTCCAGATGTGCTTCGTGGACTTTGACTCCGACGCGCTTCGACAGATTCAGCACTTAAATTTGTCGAATCACAACCTCCAGGTCCTACAATTTCGCTCATTCGCCAAGAGTTTGGGTTTGCTGACCTCTGTGAAATCGATCACCCTCGCCAACAACCAGCTCGACGATTCGTGCGCCAAGGAAATGCGTACGTCTAGCCAAACTATTCAGAGCGTAAGTGAACCAATATCTATGCGAACAATTACCCAACTGCCATGTCCACTAGGTACACTGTTGACACTGAAAGGGCTCGATGGCCTCGACTTGTCTCGGAATCTGCTGGGGCGAGCGACTGCGAGGCTCATTTGCGAGCGATTGAAGCACCACCTGAAGCTGCGCTGGATGGATTTACATGGGAACCTCTTCTTTGACTACGACGACGCAAACGAGATCGCGAGACTGTTCGCGGAAGGTACGCTTCACTTCCTGTATGGCACCAGGTTTCAATTGTTGATTTTTTGTTGCAATGCTGACAAAGGTTTCCCATCGAAATCAGGGATTGGCTCGAACGAATTCCTTTTTCAACTACGCCTCAGCATCCCAGACCCAAACGCAGCAATCTCGTCAGAATCGAGTACTCAACAGCGCTATTCACGAACTCAAGTCGAGAACAAACTAACAAAATCACTAGGCAAACGGAATGGAGGAGCCGACGGCGGGGATGGAACTCCCTCGGAGGTGTTTACTCGCCGCTTGGCTGAGCTGCTCCCAAGAGACAAACACCAGTTCCAGTTTCAGTCGCTAGGCCTCGTGTACGCCGAGCTCTCGAGAAGGTGATGTCTCTATCGCACTGTACTTCTCTTCTGCCGTCTCTATATCTAATACCAACTCTACGTCTCACATCCACACCCACTGTGTACCTATTGTACCCAGAACGGTCATCAACACCATGAAACTCGCAGACCGCCTCACGATACTGGATTTTTCGTTTGCGTTCATGGGCATTTCCGGGATCCAAGTGATCGCAGCGGCGCTGAACATGAAATCGTACGCCACGCTGACGCGACTGAACCTCCGCGCGAACCGCATGCAAACAGCAGGGGCCAGGGTGATCTTGAGTGCGCTCCAGCAACACTCGCGACTGACTGACGTGAACTTGAGTCGCAATGAGATCCAGAGCCAAATCCTAAGCGATCTCTCGCACTTGCTCACAGTGAACCGCGTGCTCACGCGCCTCGATGTGTCGCAGAACCCCATCTTCTTAGGCATGGAGTTGGAGGAAGAGAGGGAGTCAAATCAGCAGCAACGAAACGTCGTACGCCAGTTACTGAGCAGTATTGTCGCCCACAAGGCGTTGAGGAGTCTGGGCAACCTCAGCAGGTATGTGGGTGTTGATACTTATTTTTTTCAAATTGCGACATTGGTGACACTTTAGTAGCAACGTTTGATACTTAAGCAGACCTTTTCGCGCGTGTGTTACCTAGTCTGGGAGCGAACAAAAGACAAACGAGTCTGCTTTCGAGTGCTCTGAACGAGAACCGCATCGCGAATGACCAGATCATTCTCCACAGCATCAGCGCTGCCATGGAAATGGAGTTAAGTGAGAGCCAGGCTTCTGGAACTGGAAAATGGGGCGGAGCTAGTACCTCGATGATGCTACAGCTACCAACAAGCCACAACCCAAGAGCTACAAGGGTCTGGAAGCAGAAGCTCACAAAGCAGACACGGACATCGGTGAAGTGGAAATTGGCGACAAAGTGGACGGATTTCAACGAACGCGTTGCGAGAAACAACGGGAGGGAACTCTGCGTCCAGTGGAAACTGGTTGTGCACCGCAAATGCGATCTCCAGGGCTCTGTCGACGATGTCGCGGCACGAGGTCGGCTGTTCGTCGGAGAAGCTGAAGGTAAACAGTGTTTGTCGATGCAGTGGGTTGGTTGGTTGGTTGTACGTGGCTGGGCTAACCAGTCTCCCGAATTCCTATACTGTAGATACCAGGTACACGCTGTGCTCAGCAGTGGCGTACTGTGATGCAGAAGACGTGCTCTCGCTCTGGTTCCAGCTTGAGCACACAGACGCCGCGAACTTTGGTGGGAGTGGAAGTGAGTACAGAGACCAGATCCAGGTGAAAGTGTTGCTAAAGGACATTGTCGTCATTCCACACCACGTAAGTGTTGATTTTGGTTCCCTCGGTATTTTCACATGCCACACAACTGGCCTTCGACTCACTAAAACTTGCTGATTATATATGCATTTGGCAGCCTGAAGACCGGCACATCAACTCGAGCTTGCCACTCTCTTCCAGCAACGGCAGCGTTGGCGCTCTTCAGTGGACGCCCAAACGCATTCGCAAGCCACAACAAGACCCGTTCATGCTCCTCAGCGTCGTCTTCTCTGCGTCCATCCACTGCACTGGACACTATCGCGTGCTTGTACGCGTTTGCTTCCCGTTCAGCATCGTAGCGAACCAGCAGCGAGTTGAGGAGAACTACCGGTGGCAGTTGGTGCGCTCCAACTGCTGGAGCCTCGAGCAAGAAGACGAGACTGTGCTCTCGGAGGTACACGAGAATACCACCCACCCACCCACTCTAGCTAATGCTGACAACTTTGTGCACTTGGCGATTTCTATCAGGGCTCTTTCGCGGCGATGAACGCAGTAGCGCGATTTGACCAGGAACTGGTGTTCCTCCTGCCCGTAGGCAATTGGCTCGCTGGACAGCAATTAAAGTTCCTCGCGAACAGCAACGACGCCGACACGGAGCTGTGTGCTGTGCAGGGCCTCGTCTTCCACGAGGTACGTTTTATATGTGTGGCTAAAGAGTGACGGCTGTTGTGTGAGCTATCTCAGAAATGAGTAATAACAATCTGCCTGCGCTTTTTTTTTCGAGGTCACGAACTGGGAAGCTCCGAGCATTGCAGCACTGTGAGAAGTTCTACTTGCAAAGAAGCATCGCTACGAGTGCAGCTTAGTGGACATTAGCTGGGAGCTCTGTGGACAACACGGATTCGTCAGTTGTATTTCGCTTGGATTCGGATATAAGAGCGTACTTCCCGAATAAAAGTCTGCCCGATTGATGCACGGGCTTCCACATTTTGCAAGAACTGCTCTTATAGACGACACGCTATTTTCCCCATTCTCAATACCGGTTACTCCAATATTCGACGCACTTGAAGCAAGCAACCGCTTGTGTGAAGGAAAGTTAATCGAGCGACTCGAGATGGACGACGAGCCGCGCGCGGACGAGGACGAGTGGCGCCAGGCAGCCAAGCAGGGCCCCCTCGTGTCGGACCCCATGTCCGCGCTGTGCCTCAAGGCCGAGTACGCTGGCAACGCCAACGACAACTTCATGTCCGGGATCGACTCGCTCAACAAGCGCTACGACGCGATGCGCCGCGTGCGCGGCGACGGCAACTGCTTCTTCCGGGGCTTCATCTTCGCGCTCTGCGAGCAGCTGCTCAGCAGCAGCAGCAGCAATAGCAACAGCAACAGCAATGGAGCCAACAACAACAGCAATGCGAACGTGGTCAAGCTGCGCACGCGCATCGAGGAGAAGATCCGCGCGTCCAAGTGTGAGCTGGTCGCGGTCGGCTACAGCGAGATCGCGATCGACGCGTTCTGGGAAACGTTCGTCGACTACCTCGCAGCGATGGAGACGCGTTCGCTGCCTGAATTATATCCTTCTTTACGATGTGTCCATGTGGTTGTGTATGTGTGTATGGGGATGCGTATTGTACACGTGGACGAGTGGTGGCATGCTTTCCTTAACTAGTCTCGTGTGTGCGGATCCGGATCGTACAGTGCAGGATTTCCAGACAGAAGGCGGGGAATCCGAGTATTTGGTATGACAGATGCACTGTCATTACTCTTAAGTACGAGAGCGTGGTCTGCATGCGAGAGGCTGAATGTGGTGTTGTTCCTTGCCCCCTTAACAGGTGTGGTATGCGCGGCTGCTGACTGCGGGTCACTTGAAGAAGAACGCAGACAAATTCCAGCCGTTCATCGAGGGATTGTTTCCTGGGCAAACGGTCGCACAGTTCTGTGCCGCAGAGGTATGGCGTCTTTATCAAATATTGCTTGTGTTGTGCATAGGCTTCTTCGTACTCAATCGACTGGGCGTGGGTGCTGCTTCGCGCTTGCAGGTCGAGCCCATGGGCAAAGAGTGCGATCAGCCGCAGATCGCTGCGCTGACTGAAGCGCTGGACATTGGGGTCAAGATCGAGTACTTGGACGGGAGCGCGAAGGAGCTGCAGACGTACATTTGCTCGCCTAGCACCTCGTCGACGACGACTACCAACTCGCCGTCGTCTTCTCCACAGACCAGCGCGGCGCCAGGTGGGCTCAACCCGGAAGTGCAGGAGCCCGTGATGCTGCATCTGCTGTACAGACCGGGCCACTACGACATTCTGTATCCGCGGGCAAATGGATCCGTGCCATCTCCGACAGCTGCACAGGCGTAACGCAACGCGGCAGTCAACCATATGGGCTCATAGAGTACTGTATCTTTTCCTCACACGCCACACGAGCATAGATGCTCAGTCACGCTCCACAACTGGTCCGCGCGTCACACTCGGCACAGGTCAGCAGGTTCCACCCCCTCATATATTTTTTCATTTTGTATACGCGAAGTTTTTAAAGAGCTACCTACCCATTTGTCCCAAGTGTTTGTTGCTCGTGCTTCTTTTCCCTATTGATTGTTCGCATTGATGGAGAATGGTGCGGCATACCTGCTGCTGGTGCTGCTAGCCAATTCGTTGTGTTTGCTGTTTACTTGGACTTGTTGGCAGCGGCCACGTCCTCCACGGCGACCGAGTGGGCGGCGCTCGTCAGTTGCGCAATGTTGATGAGGTTCTTGAGCACGCACGCTGGGAGGCAGACGTAGTAGCAGAGCTGCAACGACACATACGAGAGGAGGCACACACAGAAACATTTGAGTCATTCGCACGGCATTGGTCTGACTGACTAATTAATGCAGGCAGCTGCAAGATAAAGTAAAACTCACATGCGCGAGCGGCACGTTCGCGAACGGGATGAGCGCCATCGGGAAGAAGTGCAGCACGTAGAGCAGGATGTAGAACACCTCCGTGCCGACGCAGCAAAAGCCGAAGAACGGGTAGTTGGCGTAGTAGAAGCGCAGCAGCCAGTTGCGCTCCACCGCCACGGTCTTGTGGTGGCCCTTGGACGAGTACATGTGGTACCAGTGGCTCGAGAAGTCCAAAATCAGCAAGAAGAGGAACACGAGCAGCAAGTCCGGGTACAAGTGCGACAAGATCACCAGGAGCCCCGCGGTCGAGCAGCTACAACAACACACAGAGCATGCGATTGACACAAGACACAAACCAATACGTTACGTTAGCACAAAGCGCACCAGCAGTGCCACAGTGTTATGGAACCGCGACAACAGTGCGCACAAGAGAGCACAATGAAAAACGTACCGGTCAGTGACCATGTCGAGCACAGCGCCAAAGTTGGAGCATTGGTCGAACCAGCGCGCGAAGAAGCCGTCAAAGTAGTCGCAGACGAAGCTGAGCGCATAGCAGATCACGCTGCTCTTCGGGTCCGTCTTGGCGACCGCGAGGCTGTAGGCCGTGAGCAGCACGCGCGCGTAGCCGATGAGGTTGGGCACGTAGAAGAACACGTCCGTGGGCGTGCGCTGCGCCGTCGTCTTCGCCATCGTGCTTGCTTTGCTGTCTGCTGCGAGCCAAAAAATGACACAAGAAAAGAGCTTCGAGCTCTGAAGTAACACAATACGGGAGCCGGTTGTTTTGGGCTAGAAAAAGTGCCCAAAATTGTTGTCGCTCGAAAAGTTTTTGTTTTATTTTGAAAAACAAACAGAAATAACAGCACACAGTTAAAACTTTGTGTTGTTATTCTCTTGTAAATCCCCATACCAAGACGCACACAACCTTCTTCTATTCATCTGACTCCTCGACTTCCTCCTCGTACAGCAGATTGCGCTCGAGCTCCACAAGTTCGGCCTTCGTGAGCTGTTCAAATTCAAGTATTCAACGCAACACATCAAAGTTACGACTCGCCAAATATGCCATGCAGCCCAGTAGCTCGCGCAAACATACCTCGTTTTGCTGGACCATGTGCTGGAGCTGCAGCTTCCGGTGCTTCTCCATGTCCACGAAGAGCGCTTTCTTCACAAACATCGCGGTGAACACAAAGATCGGGAACAGTCGGTGGCCCCACATGACGAACTCGCGCGGCGTCGTCGTCGTGAAGAATGCGCCAAATGGCGGCTCGTAGCGAATCAGCTTCACCGCGATTTCAAAGCAGAACAGCTACGCACACAGAGAGACGCGTCATAAAGACAAGTCAGATGGGGTATATCTCGCGCTAGATAGCGAGCGAGTATTTAACCTACCACCACAAAGCCAGTGTAGACCCACTTGCTTGCGTCGCGAATGCGAGTCGGGGTCGTGAGCGCGTACAGGATACCCGACCAGAGAACGTAGAAGAGTCCGACGTTGAGCTGCGTCTCGGCGAGCGACATCTTGGACGCGCCTGGACCCCAGAAATCGTACAGCATGCGGCGCGTCTCGTCATAGATGTTCTGTTGTGACCAAACGCCACAGTAAGTGTCCATAGTCAACCGATACACGGCGCATGCGACGGTCGTAAATCTGCAATCACACACGTACATCATACGCGGCGTCCACTTCATGCCACACGTGCGCTGGCATCTCGCCTTTCTGGTACAAGTTGCGCAGGAACGCATACTTCTGGGCCCAGGCATAGCGCGTCTCCGTGCGCTGCATCTGTTATAGTGGGAAGCACATTAGAAATGGGAATAGTCCCAGTGTATTGAAGACGAACGAGCGAGTCATTGACGTGATGCCACGCACATTCAGCAAGCGGTAGACGCTCCAATCGCCATGCTGCCAATTGTACCACTGGATCAAAGCAAAGAGCACACGCATGCACACATACCCATCAATATATTAGTGTGTCCATGCACTCAAGATTAAAGGTACCTCACCCACACGCAACCAAGTTACTTACAGCAGGCACGCCGATCAAGAGCGCTGGCACGAGGAACGAGGCCAGCAACACTTGCGGATACGTCGTGGCTTTCCCGCGGCGTACCAGCAGCTGCGACGCGAGCGCACAAATGGGCGCGACCACCAGCAGCGAGTACGCGGCGGCGCGCGAGTCCTCGAGCGCGTCCGGCACCAGCTGCGAGAGCCCGAGCGCCTGCGCCGCCACGAAGGTCTCCTGCTCTGTTGCCATTTTCAATTCTCAAAGTGACGTGTCAAATAAAACCTTTGACAAATTTATGGTGACTCGGTAGTCATATTTTACTACCTGGAAAACAATTTCCTCTGATTCCCAAGTGTTGTTGTTGTCCGCGATCTCCTTTCCTCCACACGCGAAATTCAAAGGCGTGACGCACAAGCGAGCGAGGCAACGCCAGGCCGCCCACCCCTCTCTCTCTCTCACTCTATCTCTTGGTGTGTGTGAGTGAGCATCAGAACTCTTGCTGCGCGTGTGTAGGAGGTCGCGATGAGCAAGCAGAAGATGGTCGTGGAGTGGTCTCCGCACGACACGTCGCTCTTCGCAGTCGGCGCGGACAACCTGCGCTTGTTTGAGACCACGACAACCGCCGCCGCAGCCTCAACGTCGTCATCGTCCTCTTCTTCGCTTTCTACAGCAGCAGCAACAACAGCGGACGCCGATAGCGGCGCGTTGACCACGCAGCGCAAGCGCTCGTTCCGACTTGTGAAGATCAACGCGCAGATCACGCAGCTCAAGTGCCTGGAGTGGTACCCGTTCGAGAACAAGCCGCTGCTGATTGCCGCAGGCATGGGCTCGGGCAAAGTCGTGCTCAGCGATTTCCAGGACGCGCGTGCACGCGCTGTGCGCGAGTTCGTGCCCAAGTACAGTCGCCCGTGCAACGCTGTCGCGTGGAACAAGGCGCTCCCGAACCAACTCGCAGCGGGCTTTGAGAAAGTGCGTTCGGACTTCTGTACGCTGGTGTGGGACCTGAACACGTCCAGCGGCGCGTCGGCGTCCACGATCTCGGGGAGCGTCAGTGGTAATGCTGGTATGGACTCGATGATGAACGACACCGACGGCATGGATGTGATCAGCGGCTCGATGATGATGGGTGGGGGCAACTCATCACGGAAGAACCCGATCACGAGCAGCAACATCTCGAGCGGCGGTGGCAGCGGTGCGCGCGGCTTCACGCGCGAGAACGACAAGCCGGTCCACGAGCTCTCGAATTCGGAAGCCACGGTCGCGCTCTCGTGGGTGCCGTCGCAGCCCATGTGCTTGGCAACTGGAACAGGATTCAAGTGGCTCCGCGTGTACGACTTGCGCACGAAGAGCTCTTCGGCGTCACCACTGAGCGTGGTCGCGCACAACAAGGCGGTGCTTGGTGTCGTGTTCGACCAGCATCGACCGCACATGCTCGCGACCTACACGGACGGTCCGCAAGAAGCCGTGAAAGTCTGGGACATCCGGCGCTTGGACTCGTCTTCGGGTCCAGTTCTGTCACTGCACCAAACGAGCAAAACGCTGGCGCAGGTGTCGTGGTGTCCATCGAAGCCGAGTATTCTGGTCACGACGTCGTCGGAAGAGAAATGGATCTCGCTCTGGGACGTGACCAAGCAGGAGCGCGACGGGTCGACGCTGCTCAAGAAGCCGTTCCGCCGCCGCTACACGTCGGACCCGCTCGCGTCATTCTCGTGGCAGCACGTGCCCACGGTGCCACTTCCGCAGCGCTCGTCCCGTGACTCGAGCAATGTCGCGAATGCGAACGCGCTCAAGAATATTAACGCAGCGGCTTTCCCAAATCGCCTGCTGACTGTTTCGTTGAATGGCGAGATCGAAGACATCTCGGTGCACGACTCGATGCCGATTTCAGTGTCGTCGCACGGATCCATTGCGTTCAGCTGCGGGAAGTTGCTGTTTGGTGGATCAACGCAAACCTCTGGACAGGGGACTGCTGCAGCAGCACGACAGTCGCTTGAAATGGAGCGCAGCAACGCGTTTGGTGATGATGATATCTCGAATGAGATGTACAAGCTGGCGAAACAGGGATACTCGGTGGATCTCTCGAAGAGCTTGAAGCTCTTCAATGGGCCATCTCCACGCCACCGACAGCTCCGCAACCTGTGGTCATGGGTCGACCAAGTAGAAGTACTTCGCCGGATTCGAGCGAACCGGGTCTCTCACGCACACGCGTTGGCAGCTGGTGGGCCAGTGGTGGCAGGTGTGAATCCTACGAATGCGGTCGCTCCTGGTCCGTTGCGAGGGTGGCCGTTCAACGCGAATGTGCTGGTGGTTGTCGGGATCAAGAACCTTCTCTCTGTTTCCGGAGACTCGCCGACTGCGAACTCTGTGGAGGCGTCGCTCAATGTGACGTCTGCAGATGCCTCGATGTCGAATATCGCCTCAGCCATGAAAACAGATCCTGTTCTGAACTGCCAAGTCTATGAAGGTTTGGGCAGACGACTCGCGATATTGGCGTGTAACTGGGATCCTGATAACGGGCAAGCGATCCTTCGCGGTACTTCTTCCACTCAGCCATCACTTCTGCTCTCGGACAACAATGGACTAGGCGGTCCAGGCAGACCGAGTATTTCGCTGCACCGAAGCAACTCGGGAGCGTGGGCGTCGCAGAAGCAACTTGAAGAGAGCAACGGGTTTGGCAATCGATCGGACGATGAAAGCGGTCGCCATGAGCTGCGCAATATCCTCATGAAGTGTGAGAGCGAAGGAAACTTTACGCGCGCCGCTGCGCTCGCTGTGTTCCATGGCGACTTGAATGCTGCGGTGTCGCTTTTGCAGAAAGGAGCAATTTGGTTGAGCCAGCTGCAGAACGTGAATGGTCAAGGTCCGACACCGCACTCTGCTGATGTATTGCAGCTTGTTGCCATGGCGGTCGCTGGTTACTCTTCTTCGACGATGAACGTCGGCGGACAGTCACTGTGGGCGACAATGTGCCAGCAGCTGCTGAAGCGTGATGAGATCGTCTCGCAGAGCAACCCGCGGTATCTGCACGCGCTTCTGTCGTTTTTGTGTGTCGCCAGCTCCGCCTCGAGCACGAACATGAATCTGAACACGGCACGTCAGCCTCCAGCACAGCCAAGAAGAGCAGGGAGCAACACCCGGCGGTCGTGGGGAAGCGTCGACGGTCTTTCGGTACTCACGGGATCCAGAGCGTCGACGACTGGAGTGTACTCTGCGATTCTAAATGATGCCACACTGCCTTTGAGCGATCGCATCGCGTTTGCGTGTCGTTATCTTCCAGCGGAAGACCTTCGTGCGTTTATCACGCAACATGAAGAAGACTGCGAGCAGTTTGGACGTCTGGAGGGGTTGATTCTGACAGGATTGAACCCAACCGGCATTCGTATCTTGCAAACGTATTTGGATGCAACGGGGGACATCCAGACTCTGGCACTACTAGCAGCTCGTCTTCCATCGTCATTTGTCACCCAGAATCAGCCGCTCGGTAACTGGATTGTGATCTACCAGGATCTTTTGAACCAATGGCAGCTTTTCCACGAGCGAGCCCGCTTCGATGTCGGGCGATCTCGACTGGACGATGTGCTGAATGGGTTTTCAAATTTTGCGCAAGATCCTGATGCGAAAGAGCTCCAAGCAGAGCTGTCGGCTCCGTCGTCGTTGTCGGTTCCTCCGCAGCTGTACGTTCGCTGCAACTTCTGCAATGCGTCGTTGTCGCTCTCGAATCTCTTGAGACAGGGCGGATCGCACTCTTCGTGGCTGAATCGCGCAAAACCAAAGCTCACGTGCTGTCCGTCGTGTCGAAAACCCCTTCCTCAGTGCGCTCTTTGTCTGCTGCCGTTTGGATCGCTGAACCCATACTTTGAGTTGGCGCACCGTCGTTCGAAGCTCATGTCGGATGCTGTGAGCAACGCCGTCGGCAGTGCTATCGAGAGTGGCATGGTGATCGAAGAACCCTCCGGCAGCAAAGCAGATAACGAGAACCTGGCTCAGCTTTCGAGCATTCCGTTCGTTGAGTGGTTCACGTGGTGTCAATCGTGTAAGCACGGTGGTCATGCCCACCACTTAGCAGACTGGTTCAAGACGCACACCATTTGCCCTGTCACTGATTGCGACTGCCAGTGTCAACATTTGGACCTCCCGGTCATGCTGAACAACAAGCAGAACGAAATTATTGCGCAACAACAGCAGGAAGCAGCAGTCGCTGCTGCCGTTGCTGCAGAAGCGGCGGCAGCGGCAGCGGCAGCTCAGCGAACTGTTGGAACAAATTCTGGCCACGTGAAGAAGAACCACCACCACCCCGATAGCAGTTCGTCAAAGCGTGCGGGAACAAAACATGGCTCAATTGCAGGAACTCCACTCCAGCAGCCACCAGGAGTAGCTTTGTCCTCAACTCCATCTTTCCGAATGCTCCCCCCATCGCGTGCAGCAACGCTCGGGTACCAGTCGAAGTTGTCATCTTCTGTGTCGAGCAACATGAACAACATGTCAAGCAACAACATTGGTGGTGGCGGAGGCAGCATGAACAGCAACAACAGCGCGAGCGGAGGCGACGTCATGGGCATGAACATGGCGATGACGCTCGGCAGCAGACTCGACCAGTTGGAGAAAGACAAGAGCGGGTACAAATTCATGTAAAGCACTCACTCGGGGGTAAGAAATATTTTGATCGTTCTTTGATTTTCCTCACTGTCTCTGGGGTTTTTTTCATCATCAGTGAGTGGTAGAAGCAGAGATCAAGAACCAAGTTCGCAGTCGACTTTGCGCGCTGAGATAGAGAGATAGTGTGTTTGTATTCGTTTGAGCTTCTCATATGCAGGCTAACTACCTCGTTTGGCGAGTCTGCCGAGATGGAGCGCTGCTTACCTCGTTCTGCCCTAGGAAAGCAGAGCTTAAAATGAAGCCATCGGTCGGTCGTGTGTGCCCAGCATCGAGACTCTCCGGCAGTAATCGTCAAAGATCTCCTGCTCCGACGTTCCGAGTCGCTTGATCGCTTTGTCGCGCTGCAGCTGCTCGTCCGTGAAGCCGAAGACGAGTTCTGCCTTGTTCTTGCCCATTTTCTTCGTTGCGATGCCAGTGTAGCGTCGTAGCTCTTCGCTGCGCTCGATGTCGACGTCGCAGATCCCGAGCTTCTTCATGCCTTTCTCTTTCTTGAGGATGTCCGTGTTCACGCCGAGGCGTTCAAGCGCGTGGTGACTGACATTCGCTGACACTGTGGCTCGACGAACACCAGGGACAAATGTTTTCTGGTGAATCAAGCGTGCCGACGACAGGAAGCCAATCCGGGGAGTTTGGTCGCCGCCTTCCGCGCCGATGGTCGTCACAAGCGCGGGTGTGGACAAGTGGAGCTCGTTGAGACTCGATTTCTTCTGGTACATCGACCTCATGCTCCCCGGCGCCGTCGTCAGAAGCCGTGCAGAGGAAACCGGTGGCGCTGGTACCTCATCCTGCATCCTGGGAGTCCCCTCCCGCTGCACCTTGGTCTTCTTCTTGTCGCCCGGAAACACGAGTGGGGGAAGCACCGTGCTATCGTGGGTTATTGCTGTCGCCAGGTCGAGCTCTTCGTCAGTCACAGCTTGCGGGAGATGCAGATCAGTGGAGAGCGCTGGTCGCGGTGGCGGAGAATGCGGTCGAGTCGTCGGCGGGAGGTGGATGAACGAGTCAGCTTCAGAGTCCGGAGCTAGGCTGCTCGAGAGAGAGTCTATCGTGTCTGAGCTCACGCGAGGAGCGAGCGGGGTTGGATCAGGAGCCGCCGTGATTCTGGATCACGCAAGATACAGCGAAGCTCTCTGCGGCACGTCGGCAACAAACAGCAGCAGTGACTTGGGGTCAATTTGTTCTCACTGGGCGCTCTGCTCTGCTTTCGATACTCGCGATGATCGCTGGGTGCTATGAGGGAAAGATTAGAGGTTCAGTTGGCTTCGTCAGATGAGGGGGCGACAAGGGCCGTTACGAAGGACGAGTGGGTGGCGCGAAATGCGACTGACTGGGAGCTCTGAAACCGAGTTCGTGCGTGTGTGTGTGGGTGACTTGTGCGGAACGAAACGCAGAAGCGAGGCCCATTATTGAGGGTGAAGAAGGAAACAAGCTGGCAGGCAGGGAAGAGGACAGCGACAACCCCAAGAAGCAACCGCCTTGGCGGTGGAAAGAATGGAAGAAGACACAGGTTGAGTGTACCACACACAGTCCAAGGAGTGAAGATCCAGTCTCTGATCGTTGTTGCCTGGCGAGACAAGACTGGTGAGCTGGCCTACCATCAGAAAGGATTAAAAATACGTCGACTTTATCAAGGATAGTCGGATTTGGTTGGCGGGCGCTTCCTTCGATGAAGAACGTCAACGAGGGCGTTGATTGGCGCAAACAAGGCGGATCAAATAAGAATGACAACGAACCCAGCAGCTTTTCAGCCCAGGGCTCGGGCCAGATCGTCAAGCTATTGTCAACAGTAGTGCATTACCACACGGTATTAGTTCTCCTCCTGCCTTCTCTGTCAATCCAAGCTCTCCTGATTGGGCGAGGCACGCTGCGTAAGACTATCATGTGACCAGCGAGCGAACCACACGCCCCGAGTGACTTCTTTATCGAGAACGGAGAAGCGCCAAATCCTCTCTGGCGTTGCTCAATGGCCCTCATCAGCGTCCGTGTCCGCAGGTCGTTAAGCAGAACGAGCTGCTTTGGTTATGCTCGATCCTTGCTGTGCTTGCCCATTGGGGTCAGATACAAAAACGAACTATGCACTTCATTATCCAGATTACTCGGTCTGGTCCTCCCTCACTCAGGCGGACGTCTACACCGTTCCCCCTGCTCCTCCTTTCGTCTTCCAGCTCCCAAGAGACGAATGGTGGATCCACTTGCCCTTGAAGTAGTTGTCCGACACGCAAATGCCTTCCACGGGGACGTACTCGTTCTCTTCGTAGACATCGGCGAAGCGCCGCCCTTCTTTCTCGTGCAGCAGCGCGACGTAGTCGGTGATGAGCCCCGAACCGGCGACGTCCTGAATAAAAGTCCGCTCCATGTCGCGCAGTCCAAAGAAGTGCATCATCGCAGTCTTGAGCATCCACTTGATGTGCGGGTTACGTGGCTTGGACGCTGCCATCGCCCAGTTCAGCACTTGGAAAGGGCGGCTGTACCCGTACGTGTTTGATCCGGATTCACGGTACACGGGCTTCTCAAAGTAGTGAAGATGCTGCTCTTTGCCAAACACGATGTCGCAGTCCTCGGGGAACTCGAGCTCCGACGCTGGGAGCACGGGCGACGTGTCGGCGTCCACAGAGAGCCCGCCGTACTTGTAGAGCATCGCGAGCTTGAGAAAATCGTACCCGACTACCGCGGGAACCGCCAGACGGTACGCTTGGAGCACGTATGGGTGGAAGCCGTCGAGGATCTCTTCAGCACTCGTGTGCACCTTTAGCGTGTAGCCCATCTTTGAGTATTTGAGTCGGTCTTTTGGCGCCTTCGTGAGGTCTCCGATCCAGAGCAAATGTACGTGCATCGGGGACAGCCAGTCGCTCCTCCCTTGCTTCTCGATGCGCGCGATGAGCCATGGAGCCATCAGTTCGTCGTCCACGTACTGACGGCTTTGTGAAGCGCTCAGCTTTGCTTTCTTGCTGCCTCTGAGCTTATTGATTTGCTGCTGCTCACGACCGTGGATGGTGATCTGAGTGCCAACGCTCCTGTGAGCCGCGTCTCCGACCTGGAAGTACCTGAACGGCTCCGCGCCGAGCGACGACTCGAGGCGGATGAGCGCCGCGACGCAGAGCAGCGCGAGCAGCACGACTGATGCGCCGTAGGCAGCGGTGCGTCGGCTCATCCCTACAGGCGCTGCGGGTGCTGCCATCGCCAGGTCTTCATTCGCGCTCTTGCTCGCTCTCATGCGACGGCTCAATTCAGTGTGTCCATTTTTGAGACTGCGTCCTTTCAAACGGCACGATCCAAAGGGTCTGAAGCTGAACCCAAACCATACCCACCCAGCCCACACATTTGGGTGAAGATTGGGTAATCTGTTGGACACCCCACCCTTCCCACACTCTGTCACGTTTCTGTGGCTCAAAGAGAAAAGGCAGTTTTCGGTGAAATCGGCTGATCGCGAAATGGGTGGGGGTGAGCGGGTAAAGAGAAAATTTTGATCACAAAATGGGTGTGAATGTGGGCGGATAAGCAGACATTTGGATGGAAGGCTGATTCGTACTTTAACGAGTTAATTCGTACTTTATCGAGTTAGTAGGTGCCGCATATACCGGTATCCGTCAACACCCCTATTTTTGGGCTGCTTGTCATTCATGTTTCATTCTGCAATCTGCCAAAGAGATCCGCAATGCTGAAGCTGAAGACGATGATTGCACCACAGATGGCGATGGCGAAGCGCTCCACCACGTACGCGCTCAACGCCCGCCGCGCAGCAACTATCGTGCGCCCGTTTGACGCGTTCTCCCCCTTCCCAGGCGCCCGCGCGCTCAGCTCCTCTGCGCCTGGAGGCTTGAAGGACCAAGAGGACGGTCCGAAGAAAGAGCTCACGCTGTTCCAGAAGCTCCAGAAGTGGATGCAGCCTTTTGTGCACGGCTCGAAGGAGCTCTTCCACGAGAACAAGCAGGCGTGGCAGATCCGAAGCCGCTTGAAAGAGAGCGGTGGCAGCGCGCAGCTCACGCGCCAGGAGATGATGGTGCTGCGCCAGGCGCACCGCGATCTTCTCAAGTCGCTGCCGCTGCTCGTGTTCTTCGCGATCCCGCTGGTTGGCTACGCGGCGCCGCTCGTCGGCTACCAGTTCCCGAAGCAGCTGCTCCCGTGGCAGTTCTGGCGCCCGGACCAGAAGACCGCGTTCTTGCGCCAAGACGCGGAAGCGAAGGCGGCGTTCTACCCGGAGCTCGTGAAGCTGCTCATCCAGATTGACAACAAGGACAAGGTCTTGAAGGAGCTGCTCGCCGGTAAGGACAACAAGGAAGGGATGAACCCCGCGCAAGTCGGTGAGCTCGCGCCGTTTTTCGACCAGGAAGGGCCAGCGCACCTGTCCAAGCTCTCGACCAAGCATGTGCACGTGCTGACGCGATCTATCGCGCTCTTCCCAGCGTTCTCTGCGCTCACCCAGTTCGTCCCAAAGTCGTTTTTGCAACAGCACTTGGAGAAGCGCACCGACGAGCTTCGCGTGGATGACCTCATGCTCCTGAAGGAAGGCATCGACTCGCTGTCGCTCAGCGAGCTCGAGTTTGCGTGCGAAGAGCGCGGCATTGTCGGCGGCTACGGCGACATTGAAGCGCTCCGCTCGGCGCTCAGTGAGTGGCTGACGATGTATGACCCCAAGGCCGCAGCTGCCCAGCAGCTCCCGTCTTCGTTGCTGCTCCATGCACCAGCATTGGTGCGCTTCTCAGACAAGAAGACCTTGTAGGCGAATGGACGGACAGTGTCGGATTCGCTTTTGCTTAGAATGTTCGCTTGCTAATTATCAGAACTTGGGAACTTTTGTTTTGTTTTTATCGGTAGGAGTTGAATCAACACATGTCTTTGAAGTCTTGTGTGCTAACCGGGATATACGCTTGTTGCTTACGTGGAGTAGCCTTCCTTTCGCTCGTGATTGAGGACGGAGCTGCTGGTGAGTGGTGTCTGTTGTTGTTGTTGTTGTACGGCGATCCCAATCGCATCAGTTGTCGGCTTGCGCGTCAAAGTCCGCGACCGCCTGCTTCCCAAAAGTGTCGATGAACTCGTCGAGTTCATCCGAGTGGCCACCCTTGGCGCGCCCGCGCGGGAGGTGGTCGGGGCGATACAGGTCCACGATCAGCACCACGCGCGTGTCTTCGTAGTGGTTGTTGAACGCAAAGTGCAGTTTGCTGTCGTCAAACACCAGGATCTCACGCTCACGATGCGCTGCGCGTTCACCGCCCACGACCATCGAGCAGCAGGGTTTTCCGCCATCAAACGTGGGCACCACCAGTCCAATGTGGCACCGCAGGATGTGGTTCGACAGGTCCGCCCAGCCTCGATGCGCGGTCAATGTGGTCCCTGGACCAAGCTTGGAGAACAGTGCCGTGCGGATGCCCGGGATGCCCCTGAGGATCTCCACTGTATTTGGACACATCGCGCACGTCGGCGGCACCCACGTGGTCTTGGACGCATCGTGCGCGGGAAACGTGTAGCAGAACGGGAACACGCGCCACTCGTTGTCGCCCTCCGCGTAGTGCTTCTCGGGCCAGAAGGGCCACGTCGACGACTGGTGCACGGCCTTCATCTCTTCGAGGATGACGTCGTAGTTGTCTTTCAGCACTTCCAGCTGAGGGTACAGCTCTTTGTAGTCGTAGTAGCTCGGCAAGTCGTCGTCGTAGATCTCCTCTTCGTCTTCATCGTCATCCGATCCATCGTCAGCCTCGTCGCTCCAGTCTTCATCATCCTCATCTTCGTCTTCTTCCAGCTCAGCCTCGGCTTTCTTCTCGTCATTGCCAAAGTTCGCCTTTTGCAGACATACCAGGCGGTAGCCCATCTGGTCGCGACGCAGCAGCTCGTACAAATTCGAGTTCTCCACAAAGAAGAACGTTTTCATCTCTTCCTGGAACTCCTGCGGGAAATGCGCGGCGATCAGTTCGTTCATCTTTGGAGAGCTCTCCTGGCACCCGAGTGCTGCGTTGTACGACGCCAGCGTCTCTTGCACAATCTCGAACGCAGCGTTGCCAAATTCCGCCGAGAGCGGCGCGAGGAACTCGTTGTAGAGGCGGTCTGTCGAAGTATCTTGCGGGATGAAATCGGCGAGGAACAAGTAGCCGCCGGGCTTCAACACACGGCGGATCTCCGCAATCGCGTGCGGCAGATCCTGCACTTCCTGCAGCGTCTGCACAGCGCAGACAATGTCGATCGAGTGGGACGCGACCCCTTTGAGCTTCTCGCACGACTGGTTCACCAACTTGAGCTCGCGCTTTCGGTTCACATCAGACACCTGCGCAACGAAGCGTGACCACGTCTCGCTCGATCTCGCGATCGCTTGGCTCGAAATGTCGACGCCAGCGATGCCTGCATTCGGGAACAACGACTGCAGCTCACAGAGTCCACCGCCAGCGCCGCAGCCCAAGTCGAGGATCTGCAGCCTCTCCTGCGGGTCAATGCGCAGCTCGTGAACAGGCACGATCCCGACCAGCTCTCGATACAACTGCAGCTGATACGCGTCGTTGCTGTGCGCGGCATGGAACTTGGACGCTCCAGCCGACGAGGCAGAGGAAGCGCTTCCATTGCTGCTGGAGACGTCTGCGTGGAAGCCGACGTTGCAGCAGACCTTGTGGTGCGCGGCATACAGCGGGGAGTGGTAGAGTCCGTCGTAAAAGTCCTTGACGCTCGGGGGCGTCGTCGTCGTGACGACGTCGTTCTTGGCCATCGCTCTCGTCGTCGTCTCTTGCAGAAGGGAAATGCAGAGGGAGGTTCGCGAATCTGAATGCACCACGTGTCGCGCAGAGCTACTCTCGTGCGTCGCTATGCACACGGTCAGTCGGTCGTGCAGATGGTGTGGAGCTCTTCGGATTAACTGAGCTTTTCAATTGATCTTCAATTGCGCGTGCTTCCAGGTCCTCCCCTCATTCAGCAATACAAAATGATTTAGATTTCGCATTTGTAAGGCATAGTTGCCAAATGGAGGTGGCGGGTTTTTTACTTGTCTTTACGAACAAGGGACCATTTTCTGGTAATTAACAGGAGCATCATTCCCTGTTTTGTCATTCGTGACAAAATGAGGTTGAAGTCTGCGCCAAGGAAGTCGAAGCTACTTCGGAAGTACAAGTAGCTTGACGATGCGAGGGTTTCTGAAGCAGTAACGATTGTCGAAAGCCAATCTCCAGAAGATTCATTTAGTGAAGCATACTCCAGCCGAAGCCGCGGCAGAACCATCACCAATCGACGACGAACAACGTTCACCAACGCGATCTTGGCTCGCAAGCAGAAAGCCTCCACGGTGGCAATGGCTCTGATGAAAATGATGATGACGATGATGATAGCGATGGAGAGGACTTTGATTTCGGCATCGAGCCATGGGAGCTCCTCGAGATGGCGGAACGCAGCTCAAGGCCCTGGAGAAATGAGAAAGCGTATGTATGAAATACCAAAGAAAGCAAATGTACAAATACAAACCATGTGCATCACCACCATTGTCTTTCTTGCTTTGACTGAATATTCATTCGTTCATTCATTGCTATGTCACCACCACGTGCTGGTTATAAATATTTGGACATGTACGGTCCGTCGAGTTCATAACCGAGTTTGCGGTAGTAGTTGCGCGTGCCGACGCCCGAGATCACGACCATCTTGTGCGAGTCGTGCTCCTCGACCGCGATGCGCTCGGCCTCCTCCATGAGCAGCGTCCCGAAGCCTTGGTGCTGGAACTTGGTCGGGTCGCGCGAGTGGATCGGCACGGACGAGCCGTACACGTGCAGCTCGCGCACGATCGAGCACCCGGCGGGGATCTCGCGGCGGAACGCGGCGGCGCTCGCCTTGCGCAGGCGCAGCAGGCCGATGAGGATGTTCTGGCGCGGGTCTTCGTACGACAGGAACGTCTCCCAGCCGCCGTTCGCCACGTAGTCGCGGCGCACGAGCTCCACCTGGTCCGGCACGGTCTGGTCGTGGATGCTCTTGATGCCGACCTCACGCGTGCGCACGTCGTTGCAGACCAGCCCCAGGTCCTTCATGCGCGCGAGCGCGAGCTCCCGCAGGTTGCCGTGCTCAACGCCCGAGGTCACGAGTGGCATGGGGATGTCGCGCTGGATGCGGTAGACGCGCGTCCACGGCGGCACCATCGCGAGCAACTTCGCCATGAGGTCCACGAGGTCGTCGGGCGAGTAGTTTTTGTACCGGCCGGTCTTCCAGAGCTCGTAGAGCCCCGTGCCGCGGATCACGAGCGTCGGGTAAATCTTGAGGCCGTCGGTGCGGAACAGCGGGTTCTCAAAGTACTCCTTGAAGCCCTCGAGGTCGCGCTCCATGCCCATGTTGGGCAGGTCTGGCATCATGTGCGCCACGATCTTGTAACCGCAGTCCTTGGCGAGCTGGAACGAGTGGCAGACCGCAGCGACCGTATGGCCGCGGTTCGTGTCGCGCGCCACGTCCTCGTAGATGCTCTGCACGCCGATCTCGATGCGCGTGCAGCCGTACGCGAGCATGTCGTTCAGGTGCGGCTTGAGGCAGTAGTCCGGCCGCGTCTCGAGCGTGATCGCCGTGCACTTGGTCAGGCTCTGCTCCGAGTACCGCACGGCCTCCTCGACGCTCGACGACGAGTGGCCCGAGAGCGCGTCGTGCAGGTTGCGGATGAAGTAGTCGCGGTAGTCCTTGTCGAGCGACAGGAACGTGCCGCCCATCACGATGAACTCAACCTTGTCCACCGAGTGGCCCAGGCGCTTGAGCTGGTCTACGCGGTTCTTCGTCTGCAGGTACGGGTTGTAGCGCGCGCGGATCGCTCGCATGCTCGTGGGCTCGTAGCCCGTGTACGCCTGCGTCGAGTACTCAAAGTCCGAGTCCGGTCCACCTGGACAGTAGACGCAGATATTGCCCGTCATGGCGATGTGCGGACAGCGGTGCGGCTTGCACATCACAGCCTAAACGAAAAGAAGCAGCGAACGTACACATAACACAAGTTTGTACGAGTTATTAGCAGGGCTGCGAAAGATGAGCGGTGCTGTGCTGTTATACGCACCACGACAGCGATGCCGGACGCTGTGCGCACGGGCTTTGCCTTGAGGAACGGCAGCAGCTTCTCCTTGTAGTCCTCTGGCACGGCCGAGATGATGTCCACGAGCTACACACACAGGAACAGAATGACACGCATCCGTGAGCCTCGAGTAGACTTATGATACGAGCCAGTCGTGAGCTTTGAAGAAGAGCGCACCTTTGGCATGGACGGCAGCTTGTAGCGCTTGGAGACGTCGTTCTTGAGGCGCGTCATGTTCACCGGCTGCTGCTTCTCGTACGCGGCGATGAGCTCGTCGACAATGCCGGAGATCGCGTGCACATAGCCAGCGTCATGGTCCGCCATAGTTCCTGGGAGTACAAACACACGCACAGGCGTTTGAGTCAGTAGTGATACGCAACGGCACACCCACGCTCATGTACTTCCATACAAGCAGGTCTAACGCAGCGAGCGTCGATAGCGCCATTCGTACCGTCCCTCGTCTTGCTTGTTTGGAAAATGCGCCACCACCACCACAATGGCTCAGACTCAAATATAAGGACAAATGCAGAATCAGATTCGCGTCAGATCTGATCCAAAACGCAAGAAAGAAAATGGTGGTGACATTTGTACATTTGTGTTGTTTGGTATTTTATACATACGCTTTCTCCAGGGTGTGGAGCTGCGCGGCGGCAGCGCGTTCCGCCATCCCGAGGAGCTCCCATGGGTCGATGCCGAAGTCAAAGTTCTCTCCATCGTCATCGTCTTCTTGGTCATCATCAGCGAACGCTTCTTTATCGACGAGGTTTTCTGCTGGAAAGTCACCATGAGTTGGCAAACTCTCTTCCTCAGATGGTGGTGATGATACTGCCTCAGTCGAAAGTTTCTCCCCGGCTTCAGCTGGATTGGGGTTCGCTGAATCAACTGAAGGTCGACTTTCAAGAAACCCTTTTGCTTCATCAGCTATTGCACCGTCAAGGTCGTCCGACGAAGCTTCGACTTCCTCGGCATCTGCTTGAGCCACGGAATCATCTGTTTCAGCAACCCCATGGACCTCGTCGGAATGTGCTGTTGCAGCTGCTTCATCAAACTTGACGAAAGCTTCGCGATTGTCATCAACGCTCGAGGAATCGCTGGGTTCGTCGGAAGGTCTCGAAATGGAAGCCAACTCTCCATTTTCAGACGCGGTTAGCAGCACACGAGTTTCATCCACAGCACTCTCGATATGAGACTTGTCGTCTTCGTCCTCATCCACGGGTTGATATGAGTTGCTCTCTTCGACGTCGGCATCCGACACAAGCTCAGCAGAAGCAGTCGGCTCTGCTGATTCCTCTTTCATCGCTAGGTCTCCGTCAACGATTTCAGCATTCACAGATTCTTCCAACGCGCCAACAGTTACCACATCTTCAACAATAGCTGTTGCTGGATCTTGATCAACTTTCTGAGTTGACTCAGCAATGACGGGCTCCATTCGATCCGATTCACCAATGGTACCCGGTTTCTCTTCATTAACTGGAGCGATCGTCATTTGTGCAGTAAATTCGTCATTCCGTAGCTCAGAAACCTCAGAGCTCTCACCAGCATCAACGCCGTGGGTTGTCTCATCGCCGTCACGGACGGAGGTGGCGTGAGTCATCGCATATGATGGATTGCTCTCCGATGTTGATGCTCCTCCAGCCGACTTTGCCTCCTCAACAGCAAAATTTAGCGCCTCTTGAGTTTCAGGGTAAGAAATGTCGACCCCATCTTGACGAACTTCGACCTCAACAATCGCAGAATCCATCACAACTGGTTGACGCTCATCTTCACTGTTAATTTCCGAATCGCTCCCGTGCTCAGCGTCAGCGACGACATCGGATCGATCACGCACTTGCCTCTCGCCCTCACTTTCAACAACGGCAGCCGTCTCCTCTTGAACGTTGTTCAGCAATGACTTTGAGGCTTGAGCAATTTTGGTCAAGGTGCTCGCTACACTTCCATTTCCTTTGTTGAAGTCGACTTTGGATGGGGATGGTTCGTCGACTCCAGCGACGGAAGGGAGCATTCGATCTCGCAACTCGGTGAATTGACTTGAAATCTCTTCGCCCACATCAACAAGAGCCGACTGAATGACTGAGCCGTAATCTCTCGAGATCTCGATAAGCGGCTTCGCGTACTGAGTGTAGTACTCACGCACTGGGGTATTGATCAGGTATGCATCAACCGCAGCACGCGAGAATGGAAGCATCTTCGCCAAATTGACGACATTGGTGCCCGAGTATCTGGAAAGCAGCGCATCTTCTCTCTCCACCCACTCACTGCAGAAGCACTTCACTGGATAGGACTGCGCCGTGTAATCTTGGATTTTCGCAATCTCAAACACTTCAAGATCCAAGGTCAGCTTATAGCAAGCAGCAGTGTTTCCCGCAGCAACACATGGGCTCGCATATCGCTGATTATGGCATCCGCGGGAATCTAACAGCACCAAACCAGCGCCTCCAAGTGTCAAAGCCGTGAACGATACGAGTACACCGCAGGTAAGAAACGCCGAGATGAACCCTCTCTTCTTCGTACTCGCTTGAAACCTTTTCGTGGTAATTGGTGTCGCTTGGTTGTTTGCCTTCTCCAGCGCGGAAAGGTTATCTTCCAGACGCTTCACGCTCAGCGCTCCGTACTTGACTCTGAGCAAGCGAACAAGCTCTCGCTCTCGCCCAGCAAACTCTTTTGCAACTTGATCAACATTCCGCAGCTTATCTGGCTGGTGTTTCTTGTACAGCTCTTTCAACAAACTCTCCAGGGTGATCTCTTGCTCAACAGCGTGAGGCTTCGACACGACTGCAGTCTTTTCGACGCCCACAGACTCAGAAGAAGCGAGCGATGAAATCGACGCTGCCGGCTTCTTTTCATCGCTCTCTCCACTGAAGTTGGTAAACATTGGTGGATGCCCAGTACTGGGCTCGCCTTGGCGTCGGATCGGGCTCGATTTGGTTCCACCAATGTATGGCTGGCTGGAATCTCGCATCGGGAGTGGAGGCGCATCAGTTTTGAGTGTAATGGCACCATCAACAGGAAAACGTGGCGTTGGTCGTCGCTGGGGCAACACTCGTTGAGGACTAACGGGAGGAGGTTGGACAGAGCTTTGACTGGTAGATCCAAAGTAACTACTTTCTGAACCAGCGGTGGCTAGAAGAGGTGGCGCTGCGCTAGTCGAAGTTGACGAAGAAGCATCCGTCTCGATCCCACTGTCTTCATCTATGCAACTCAGAACTTGAGAGAAACCAGGATCACGGAAATCAGCGATTGGAAGAGTTTTCCCTGTTGGTGATACCTTCTGTGTTGGCGCTTCTCCACTCTTCAGTGGGCTTGAGTTGACGAGGGGCCATTGCTTTGTCTGACCCTGCTGGACTGGTATCATGTCTTCGGCAGCAACGTCATGCGGATACTGCATTGGTGGTACAGGAATCGTGTGAACCGTTGGTAGCTCACTTTGATGGTCTTGCGGCTGAAAAGCCTCAACTTCATGCAGATCCTGGGGATGTTGAGATGTATCGACATCTCCCAGCACCAAACTTTCCTCGTAGCGACGCTGGAGAGCGGTCACTTTCTCCTTCCCGTAGCGTCGAGTAAGCTCAGCGAAAAGTCGGTCTTCGTGACCAACATACCGCTTCCCATACACTTCAGCCATGCCCATTTTCCCCTTGTCAAATTCTGAGAAGAAATCGGTCAAGAGCTTTTTGAGTGATGCTGCTGTGCTCTCTGGAGTTGCTTTTGGTACTGGTGACTGCATAATATCAGAGAGAAACAAAACAGCAGTTTAGCATCGCGCAACAAAGAATGTCACTTAACAGCACATAATTCACGCGAAATATAAGCAAATGCATAGTCTACATACCTTTGAATGAGCCTGGGGATGGAATAGCTTCGGGTGGGTGACAGCGGTAGTGGCACTCGACTCGTTGTTGCTCATATCGTCGTGAGGCTGACATGGTTCGACTGGATGCATCATTTTCACTGGCGTAATTGATTCCCTTGGTGATGGCGTCTCTGTAGACGCGTTCTGTTGTTGTTCGTCCACCTCAGTAAGAGCACTCAAACTTGCATTCTCGTCGGAATCGGCGATTGCACCATCCATTCGCCGGTCGTTCTTGGACGCGATATCTGACGCAGAGACTGTTCCGAGGGTGAAAATCGGAGGAGCCGTCAGATTGAAAGCTGCGCCCACCTGCTCCTCTGTTGTTGCTGATACTGGAGATTGTAGTGGAACCGCTGATCCATTTTCTTCACTCGCTCGACCACGGATCACCTTCCCCGGAGACACGATGGATTTCAGCACGTGAGCTTGGTTCACACTGGTGGAGCTGGAAGCAGTCTCGGGTGTGAGTTGAGGCGACGAAGGCATAAGGTCCAAGTTGGATGGCGCGATGGTGAACATCGGCGGCGTGGCAGTTGCCAGTGGCGAATTCGACCCAGACGACCACGGTTCCCATAATGACTTCGCTAATCGCGACGAGACAACGCATTCCTGACTAGAGGTAATGGGTTGAGATTGCACGTTTCCTTGCATGCCATCAATCTCAGTATTTCCATGCTCATGGTTGATACACGCGTCGTTCTCGCTGACTTCACGATGATCGAGTACTTCACCACCACCAGCAATGGCGCGTTGTTCAGACTGTTGCTCTGTCCACATGGCAGACCCGTTTGATATCAACGTTTCTCCTTCACAGAAGCTGGATGCGCTTTGATTGGTCCGCATGCCTTGGATTTGTTGCTGTAGATCAGAGACCTGGGCGTGAAGGTCATGAATGAGCTGCTCCTGCTCTTTTATCCGAGTCCGTGCTAGCTCGTGCTCAACTTCCACTCTTTGCATAGATTCTTGCAGCGAGCTGGCTTTCTGTCGCGACGCCAAAAGTTCATTTTCAGCGTTCTGCTTTGTCTGCTCCAGTTGCAATCGAAGACTCGCTGCCGACTGGTGCAGCTCGCGAACATACTCGATCAGGTTGTTCAGGCACATTCGACTGGGAAGGAGCTTGGATGCAATCGAGTTGCTGCCACGTCGCTGTTGCTGCTGCTGGATGTGTCGCGTTTCTCGTAAAGCGGAGAACTGCTGCTCCCCGCCTGCCTGGGACAGCCGCGGACAGGACATTGGCGCTGCGACTCCCTCATTTTGATTCCTCTCTGCCCCTCCTTCGTGTGACTTGCGTCTGATTGTCTCAGTCGCTCCATTGCCAAGCCCGTTTCCTTGAATCATAAGTGCTGAGAGCCCCATTCGCACGCGCTGGGAGGCACTCAGTTTGCTCTCGTCATCGTCATTGAAAGACTCAAACGCGGGGCTTCCAGACGGAGTCTTGGGCGGCTCAACGCTCTTCTTTAGTCGCTGAACCATCGGTGGTGAAACTGGCATCTTTTGTGGATCAGCTTCACTATGCGCGTTGCCATTCGCATGCACATGCGGCACGCGAACAACCGGGGGAGTCATAGGAGGCGGTACAACAGCATTCTCCGACGATATCGGTGCACAGATTCCAGAAATCGGGCTTGCGCGACGAGGGCTTATTGGGTCAGTGGTTTGTGGTCGCAGAATCGCGCCACTGTGGTCAACGCCATTCGTATCAGCCTCCGGAACAGCTTCTGCACTCCAGTGTGTGTCGATCGTCGGAGGCAATGGCTTCTTTTTCGGCTACAAAGAGGCAACAATCAATAATTTCAGTCAATACACACAAATTTGCATTCCAGACAGTAACAACATAATTCGCAGCACGAACCTCGTAGCGTCCTATCCGCGATGGCACTTGCTTGCCCATGTCCTTCTCTGTGGTGCTAGTGGTCTGTAAATGCGTGGTCCCAGGCGTTGTGAGGGATCGAAAGTGCACGCTCTTCATTCCAGCAACCGGGATTCCCGATCGAGACTGCTGCTGCGGCTGCTGTAGTTGTTGGTGTGACTTCACATTGCACTCTCCTTCTTCGTGCACGTTCTTCATTCCAACCGTATTCGCACCATCCACTGCTCCTTTCTCCGCTCCAAGCCCATGCGAGAGCTCGTGCAGCTCCAGACGCGGCGGCACAGCCATAATCACCGCCGCGCCGTTCACGACCGCCGCCATATCAGGTGACGACGACGCCGACGACGAAACGGACGCGGGGTAATAGCTCAGCTGCTCTTTGCTGCTATGCGTCGGCTGCTCTGCTTCGTCGCTCGAGTGGAAACGCGAGCGGATACGCGACACCGGCATCGGCAGCTTGGACTGGACCGTGTGGCCATGGGTGGCGCTACCGCTCCTGGCAGCGGCCAGTGGCGGCGGCGGCAGCTTGCTCTCCATGCTGCTGCTATTGCTGCGCTGCGTGGCGTCCGTTTCCTATTTTAATGTGTGTGGCGTTCTGCCTTGTTGGGAATAAGCATTCCGTATTTTGCGCATTTTATGACGCGACATCTCCGCTTAAGTGCGTCATTGTACTCTTGCGAAACTGCTTTCTGTCGGTTTTAATGACTTTTTTGACAGTGACATTCTGGATTTCAAAGTGGAAGCTGCAAAGAATGTAGGTGGTCTGATATTTCTAAACCGAGGATGGGTGATGGGTGAGTGGTTACGCAGGCGGTTACGCAGGAGGTTACTCTGATGACTGTCACAACAACCTGGCAACTTGCATCGAAATGTGAGCTTTCACTGTGGTCTAACGAGGCCACGAAGGTCTGAGAAAGCACTCTTTCGATGAGGCAGAAAGTCACTTGTGTGGGCAATGTGCGTCGAACGAACGCGCAAATGCTTGCTGCGTCCGATAGCCCGTGGAAGACGTGACACTACTGTATCATACTGAAGCCGGCGTCACCCACAGCAGCTTTGTATACCCGCAAACAAGTGACATGTGTCGTTGTGCGACTGCGAGCGTGCCTCTTACGGTATCTGCACGTACGATCGCACAGCTACAGTCAATACATTCATAATGCATGGCTGATGCAAGTCTTGAAGCGCAGGGTGGCGTGCGTAGGGCGGTGATCCAACTTCCAGCTAAAGGAGCTCATTGGTCACCCTCAGTCTGTAGAATTGGTGAGTGGGAAGCGAGCGCACGCCCACAGACACACCGACAATATTGGGGCTTAACAGAGGCGGACACGTCGAGCAAGGGAGTGTTTGCATGTGTATTAACGAAGGATGCTCTGAAGAGTCGAACTCTTGCCGCTTGCGTGAGCCATTTGGTCAATGTCTCTTTCATTTTCACTCGACTATTTGTCCCTCAACAGCTCCAGCACTTCCGATTTGTTGCAGATGATGCAGTTCGAGACGTCCGTTGACTGCAGCTTCGGGTGATTGCGATACTGCGGAGTCCAGAGGAGCTCGCCAATCGCCTTGACCACTCGCTCATTCTTCTCCGCAACCGCGATGTGCACCAGGAACCGCCAATTCGGGTATTTCACTATCGCTGCGCGCTCAAACTCGATCACCAGGAACGGCCATCCGGACATGAAGCTGGTGATATGGCGGAAGAGAGTCTTGAGCGTCAGCACTTTGGCAATCGCAATTCCACGGCCAGTCAGCTGTATAGACGAAAGCTGCGTTTCCTGGATACTGGGGCCGCTCATTTTGGACTTGAGAACTGCCGCAACAAAACACGGAACCACCAAAGGAAACTAGAAAGTTCGTGGGACGTGGGGGGGGGGGCAAAGAGAAGAGAATGGAATATGGTCACTTCGTCTCAAACCTCATACTCTTCCAGGTTATCCTCGATGTGCACAGCAAGCAGCGACTGAGACCGACCAAAGACATGATCTCCTCCAGCCTTCTTCTCACCAATACTGCTGTTCGCATCGGATCTACATTCACTCGCATGTTCAGTTTGCTCTTGTTGTGCTGCAGCGAAATCCATCCAGTCTTGTGCGCTGAAGCTGGTGAGAGGAGCACTGCTGTTGTTGGTGTTGCAAAGCCAATCCCCACTGAGCTCCTCGTGACCAAGCTGCAAGAGCGTGTGGATGCTTGTACTCGGGAAACTCAGCGCTCTCAACAAATTTCGCAAACGACGCACCAGAGATGAAGCCTGGTCATCTTCAACTGGAGAACCTTGGCTCAGAGCCTCCAGTGTCTCATGCTCTTTCTCGAATTGCGGCAGAAAAGTGTCGAGGATGCTGTGAAGATTCATCAGACACAGCGCCATCAGCTCGCAGTCTTCCTCGTTTGAGTCGTCAGTATAACCATTAGGATACCCGCCTTTGTGCTTCAGTTGTTTGGAGCTTGAATACTGCGGTTCATATGAGCTCTGGAGCGCAGAGGAAGTTGCGATTGTGTACAACAGAGTCTCGTATTGCCTCAGTTGCAGTCGCTCGAGCCTTTCTATCTTCTCCTCGTCTTCGCTGAGCAACACGTAGTCGGTTCCATTCACTTGCTGCTGGCTATGATGAAAATGTGAATCCCAGCGCTGCGTCAACAGCGTGAAATGACTAGCGATCTCAATCAGTCGTTGCCGCTGGTCACTATCTGGACACAAACCGAAGGCTTCGTCGTCTCCAAAAAGCAGCGCTGGTCCAATGAAATGGTTGAAAAACACCAGATGCACTGCTCGTAACAGCGACAGTGAGGGCTCCGTGGGGCTCAATGGCTCAGCTTCAACGAGCTTCACGCACGCGCGAGAGAGAATCACGATCTCCACTGGCAAGTCCACGATCGCGATACTCATTTTCTCCAGCAGCACACTGAAGAGATCGTCATGTCTCCTCCTGCCGCTGTAACTGACTCCATCATCAAGCTTGACGTTCGCTGGACTTTCGTCAACAGGAATGACTGTGAGGTGTTTGAGCCAGTGTTTGCCAATGTATCGGGAGAAAAACGTCAGGGCCGCGCCAGCGCAGCTCGACTCCCCCAGAAACCGTCGCTGCGATGCGTTCCTCTCCAATCGATTGCTTCCCACACACCTTCCTTCTTGTTCGAACTCAAGCACCATTAGCCGAAACACAAAGCGAGTCGCTTGGCGCTCGGTCTCCAGCACTGGAATCAAGCTGCGTAAACAGAAAACCCTGAGATGCGCACCACCATTTCCAGCGCTTTCACTGCCAGGCAGGCAGCGTGTCAAGCTGGTCGCAAACGCCAGGTTTGGCTCGAGGATCATATCCGCGATGTCCATGATCAGCATTGAGTACTCATAGTCGTTCTGAGCCACTTGGTGCAGGAAGCGTGTCTGTTCGTCTTCAAATTTCCGACGGCGCTGCTCTCTCGCGCGACTACAGCAGCAGCAAAAGCCTGACTTATAGCACGACGCGTTCGTGATGAGTACGCAGACCAGCACACTGACGATCAATGTCCAGATAAAGTCTAGGATCTGGTCCATGACCATGCGCACGAGCTTCTCGGTCATTTCCGCAAAGCCGCCGACCATCCACGGCGGATAGTCAACCGCGTACGTGGCTTTTGACTCTTTACTCAGCGACTCGTAGCTCGTTTCATCGACGCGCTTGATCTTGACGGTAAACTTTGCGCGATGAGGCGTCATGTAGCTTGTGGCCCAGTCGGTGAACGTCATATTCGAAAGTGCTTGCTGTATCGCCTTCTTCTTGCCCAGCACGATGATATGTGACGGCGTGTGGATCATGTGCTGCATGTAAAACAGCAGCTTCATGTCGTCCACTTCGTCCTCGTCGCCCAGCTTCCTCTGCTCGGCTGTCCGGTTTGGGTCGATACTGCGCGCAAGCAAACAGGGACGCGTCAAGTTGCAAAACTTCATCAAGTCATCATTGTTCACGTCTGCACCCAAATCGAATCTCGAAAACCCGTCTTTCGCCTTCACGGTCACCTGGTAGAGCCCTTCGTAGAGCGCATCCGGGTCGTCAAAGTGCACCGGCGTGTGCACAGACTCACCCAGCGACTGGTTTGCGACGAAGTACGTCGGTGGGACGAGAATCAAATCGTCTGGTTCACTCACCACCTGAATTTGAACCACGCGCGGTCGAAGTGCATCAAATGGCAGCGAGCGGAGTGGAGAAGAAGAGCTGTTGGAAGAAGAACTGGTAGTCGCAATAGACGATCGATTCAGAGCCAAGAGCTCAATGTGCTCCGAGATTTTTTCAGGCTCGAACGCAAATGAGTCGAGACCAAAGCTTGTGGGCAGCACTGGCATGGTTCCGTTTGCTTGTGGTACCATGTTGTAGTAATCCCGCTCAGGAATGTACACCAGCTGCCCGTTCACATCGTCGACGACTCTGTTGGCATTGTCAATCTTCCTCCCGATTCTGTACGCATCAGCCGAGCTCGAATTCTTGTTGCCAGCACTGACACCTGCATCAGTATCAGCACCACCAGTACCGCCATCTTCTGCTTCATGGAACTGATAGAGAGTTCCGTGCTGTGGAATCTGTGTGATGCGGAATTTTGCGCGCGCGTCCAAAAGTCCAATCAGCGGCTCGATTTCAGCGAGCGCCACGACAATCGACGAGTCTTCTTTCAGCTGAACGATCTTAAGGCAATTCGAGTCACTTCGGTTGCGCTGCTGCTGTTCAGTGGAGGTTCTGTTCATTGTGAATTTCACGACCGCGACGTCAGAGTACACATCGGCTTCACCATCATTCAGCTGATACCAGAGCTCATCGACGACGATGCCAGAAGAACCTTGTTCTCCACCTGGACTGCCAGCATCCATCATACCATCCCGATATTGCCCCCAACCGCCGTACACGTACACGAGACTCGTGGAGAAAGAACCATTGACGATGCCGTCAAGCGCGATCCGGTACTTCTCCAAGCTGCTTCTGTCGTATCCAATGATCGGGAGCAGCAGCGACTGATTCTGACTCACCAAGTGGCGATCGTACAGTTTCCCAAACCGCGGCAAGCGAGTCACTCTGACAAACTGTCGGGGTGGTGGAGGTGGTGGATCTGGTGACATTGCATCGAGTGAAACATCGAGCGCATTGGTCATCTGATCAAAAAAACTCTTCTTCTTCTCTTTGTCATCATCTTCAGTCTTATTAACTGGCGGCGACGGACTTCCATCGCTGTCTACGCCTTTCAAGTCCAAAACAACAGGAAGCCCAACGCCTTCGGTCGCCACTTGCTGCTCTGTGAGCAGTGGTCGCGGCGCGTCATTCACAGCTTTCACAAAAATGCTGATTGTTGCCACCGCTGAGTTGTTGAGCTTCCTGCCAGTGGTCGACTTGTATACACTGAACTCAATGTTCGAGTATGCTCTCCGACGCCGTGAGAACGCGACTGGGTTCGGCAATGGCAAGTTCTCGTTGTTCTCATCCGGGTTTGGCTGGAAGTAGATCTTCTTCTGAAGCTGAATCGGCAACTCTCGAAAACTCGTCACGTTCTCCATCGTGACTACTGTTCTGTTTGGGTAGAGCATCAGTTTCCCAAACTCTGGCAATGCGCGCAGCTCAAGCTGGATGTCATCGTACACCGAGTGCAGGTGCACGAGATCAAGCAGTACGACCTCGTCTTCTTGGATGCGCAGCTCCTGCGTCAACGTCGGCATGGGTCGAAATGGACCCAAGTGGGTCCAGTTGCGGTCGTCGATATCTTTTGGCGTGAGCGGCTTCCGGTAGATCGCAAAGTGGAAGAGATCAAAGTTCGATGGCGTCTGCGCACTCGGGTACGCCTCGCGCACTGACGCGTTATTCTTCCCTTTGATCGCGTCATGGAAGATCTGCTCGACACGTGACATCTGAGGCTCTTCCACTACGGGCTGCGCTTTCCGTAGCATGTTGATCACGTGATCGACCATTTTGCCGCCGTTCTTGACCAGGAAATCCCGGAGCTTGCCGCGCAGATACGCGAGCGGGGTATCTTCGTTCACAGGTGGGAGTTCAACGCCAAAGAGCTTCAGCGAGAGCGATTTGTCGCCCAGGATGCGCATTGCCTCGGGGACCCGCGGCCCTTTGATGCTCATGAGCTTGTCTAACAGCGTGCTGCGGAGCTGCTCGGTCGCATTCTTCACCATGTCTTCACTGCTGAGAGGAAAGAACTTGCGCACAGGCGCTGCACCTCGACGCTTCTTTGGAGAGCTCACATTGTGCGGACTATTGCCAATGAACAGCTGCAGGTTGCCTGTGATGCTCTTGCGGTGTAAACGCGTCTCGTACGGTGGGTTATGCTGCGCTGGGGCTCGGCAATGCACTTTCTCCAACGTCACAGGGTCCGTGTAGGTCATCTGGAACTCGGTCTTCCACATGAACGTGGTGCTTGCCGGGTCGATCGTAACTGCGATGTACACGGGCGGGTTGTCGTCTGCACTGGATTTTGTCTCGGGGAAACGACACGTCTTCTGGTTGCCGTCGAAGATCGTGTTCTCGAAGGACGAGATGAGCAGCTGCTCGTAGCACGTGCCGCTCGTGTCCAGCTCTTGCATCGGCAGGTAGTACACGAGCACGAGCATCCGGTCTTTGTTGATGTCAACGCGGAAGCCCGGGTCGATGCAGCCGTCGTAGACGTTGGCGATACTGAAGAGCGTCATGTCGCCATCCTCATTGGGATTGCTCTCATTCTGGGAAGGATGGTGGCGTCGAAGCACCATCTCGAACGTCACGCCGCCAGTTCTCGCATCACCACTGTCCTTGTCCTCCGGTTGGCTCGAATCCACTATAGGCGTGTAAAAGTCCTGCGCAGACGCGAAATCCGTCGATGCAATCTGAATGCGCGTCGAGTCTCCTTCTGGATCCTTTGCGATGCGTAGCCCGAGTTGGTGCGAATGCGCCTCGGAATTCAAGCTGGTCACTAGCGTCGAGTCGAACTGCAGGTCTCCAAACGGACACTCGCTGGGCAAATGGCTCTCATAGAACGCTTGCGTGCTGCTGTTTGCTTGAGCAAGGGATGTTGAAGTCGGGGTCTTGGGCTCGTCGAACGTGTAGAGACACAGCGGCGAGAGCTGCTTTCGTTGTTCCAGGAAGCGCGAAATCTGCGCACGGCGCGCCACTTGGTCGCCAGCGGTATCTCCATACAATTTTGATGCGCTGGGTGTTATCAGGATCAACACCAGCACCAGTAGTCTGCGCTTGAGGCTCAACAGCGTGTGCAAGCTGCACTGCCAGCGGGATTGCGAGCGCTCTCTTGCTGCCATCCTCTCGGCCTCGCTCTCTCTCTCGTAAGCGCTTGCGATTGCTACTGATTCAGTCAGCGAGAGCGTGGCGCTGGATCCAGCACATGGCACGCGCTCTTTCTCGCTTTCATCGATCTTCTTATTCCTGCGCCCTTTGCTTCTGCATGAATGAGCCTTGCTTGTTGAATTGAGTTGACCTCAACTCGATTCTTCAATTGTTCTGTGCACCCTGTATGAAATATAGTAGGTCTATATCATTCGCTAAACTAAAAAACCTTGTAAAATTATACCACGATTTAGACAGGATATTATATTGAGTAGGGTTTCCCTTTGGGTTCATTGGGATCATGGGAGGGGCACAATCGTGGCAGTCAGTCTGCAATCAGCGTCACATATCTAGTGGGAAGAAGCAAGCAAGCAGATCACATGGCGGGGCTGCTGGGCAACGTGCACCACCACTGGCGCGACCCGATGCAGTTCCTCTTCTTCGCCATGGGGGTGATTGGCCGCAGCGCCATGCTCTTCATGCGCTGCGCCGGCGTGGCCTTCGTCTGTCTCGGCATGAGTGCGTAGCTTCATTCATTCATAGCGCCGTTGCATTATGCAAATCAGATGCGAACCCCCGCACATTATTGACGCTCTCTCTCACTTTGTGTGGCGGCTTGCATGTGTGTGTGCTCTTGTTTGCAGCCCTGATCTTCGCAGTTGGGGGCGTGTTTGCGTACGCGATCATCCCGCTTATGGCCGAGACGCCGCTGCAGGTGTGTTCGTGCAGAACGTACAGGAGCAGGCAATCTGCGGGATATTTGGCGGGCGAAGAGCGTTCATTTACGGATCTTCTTGTATGGTTGTGTTCGCGCGTTTGGACCTTTAGCTCGCAATGCACATCTTCGCGACTGTGTGGTTGCTCTTCAATATTTATTTCAACTACGCGCTCTGCATCGCGACAGATCCGGTGAGTCCACTAGTGTACTGGTTTGAACGCATATTCGACACTGAGCGAACGGACGGCGACTGATTTTCTATTGTGTTTGCGTTGTGTGTTTTGTGAAACTGAAGGGAACTGTGAGAAAAGCGACGCGCCAACAGGTGCTTGCCGCTGATTCGGGCGACGCCAGTGGCAGCGACAGTGACGAAGAAGAGCAGCGAGATGACGGAGACGACGACGATACGGCACTGTTGCCTCGCGCACGTCGCACTCCACGCGTCAGCAGCAGCAGCAGTAAGTCGGAGGTGGCGCCACATACACCTCGCCTGCAGATCTTCGCGAACCCTGCTGCTGGCAGGAGCATCGGCATGACGTACTGCCGCACGTGCCGCATCTTCCGTCCTGTGCGAGCACACCACTGCGGCGTTTGCAACAAGTGCATCGACCACATGGACCACCACTGTCCGTGGGTGAACAACTGCGTCGGCAAGGACAACTATCGGGTACGTGTGTACCGCTTTGTGGTGTTGGCGATGCAATTATTGTCCTCGACTTGATAGTTGACATATGGATTGTGTTTCTATGTCTATGGACTACAGTACTTCGTGTGCTTCCTGTTTTGGCTCACAGTGGGCTGCTGCTATGCGGCGTACATGGCTTTCCCTGCAGCGTATGGGGAGCTCTCCCCAGCTCAGTTCGACAAGGTACGTTTGGCTGGAAATGCTGTGCAGAGTGTCAAGTAGAACCCGGAGATATCAGTACTCAACATGAACTCTGTGCGTTTTTGCTGCGATTAAACCAGTTGGTTAACCTCTTTAGCATCTCTGCGCTGCAAAGTGCGCGCGTTGCTCCTGCAAAATACCTGCAGTTTGCATTCTGCATCGCGGTTTCGGCGGGTGTCGCAGTCTCCATTCTCGGTGGTTGGCACTTGTACCTGATTTCAACGGCCCAGGTATAAAAGAAATGTTCAGCGCAAGCACAAAGCGCAGGGTTCTAACTATCATGGTTTGATGAACTTCTTTGTAGACATCAGTCGAGTACCAGATCAACCGCTCGAGTCGCAATCGGCGCCAGAACGGCGGCAAAGCCGTGAGTCCCTACACAGCAGGAAGCGTCCATGCGAACTGGGAGCTGGTGTTTGGCAAATGCAGTTTCAAGATCCTGTCGCTGCTCCCGAGCACTGCGCGCGCTCCTCATACCAGCACTAGCAGCAGGAAGAGGTTCACAGAGACCATGATCGTGTACGACTCGCACAATCCCACACTCACGTCACCTGACGTACTTGTTTGACAAAGCAATGGATATGAAAATGAACAAGGTTCAATGATGCAAAGGTGAGACTCTTGTACGTGTATCTATATAGCTTATCTATTCAATTTTGCCAGTCACTCCTTTCTTCAAAAGCACTTCGGCGACCTCGTGACTGGCTTGTGGAAACTCAACATTGTCTATTGCTGACGACGCTCAAAGATGTACGTGCAGTAAATATCGCTCATCTCGTTGAAATGCAAGTGGAACAGCTCAACCGCCGCGTCGTCGCTGACGAGCGGGTTCGCCTTGTACGAGTCCGGCACGACCTGGATCTCGCACGAGAACCCGCGCACCTCCATCGCGTCCTTAAACTCGACCAGCGAGTGGCGTGCCTGGGATGCCACGTGGATAAACTTGCCGCCGTCTTGGTTCACGAGTCCGTCAACGACGTTCACCAGCACTGGGACGATGTCCTGGTGGTAGACAAGGTCCGAGCCAATGAGCACGTCGAATTTGTTGCTGTTTTCACTTCCCTGCGGCCAAGTCTCCGGCTTTGCCCAGTCGATCGCAGCGACCTCGAGCGATCGCTTGCGGCTCGCCTCCAGTTCTCGTTGCGCTCGGATCTCCTTGCACTCGACCTTGTGCTTCTTCCAGGCTTTCTTCTGGCACTCGCGCGAGCAGTACTCGGCTACTCTGCAGCCGCCGCACTTCATCAACTTGCCCTCTGGGTTGTCCGCTGTGAAGCGCTGCGCGATGCTGCAGTGTGAGCAGCCAGACACCTTTTCTTCTTCGTCATCGTTGTCGTGCTTGCCCTCTGGTTCATTGCTGCTCTTCACAGTAGTCGTCTTGTTGAGAGCGGCATTGTACTCCAAGTTGCGGAGCGTGTGGTCGAACAGGTCCGAGAGCACGACACGAGACGCCTTGGTGTACAGGAACGACGCGATGCCGCTGACACCGCAGCCAGATCCAAGCTCGCACACCTGTTTGCCGTCAAACTCGCCCGCGTGGTCGACGATCCAGCGACTGAGGATCAATGACGCCGACCAGATGGACACACCCGTGATATCCTCCTCCGCGGTCGTGCCGAATGCGTCTTTCGTCCAGTCGAGTGCCAACTCACGCGCCTTGAGCACCGGGAGCGCCTCGTCAAAGCCGAATTGCAGCACTGTCTCCTGGATGATCTTTGGCGAGCTGCCGTCGTTACCCTCTTTCGATTCGTCGTCCTCGTCCACCTCTTCTTCGCGGATGCTGGCGTTGTCCATCATCGATCCGGCAACGAGACGCTCTTCCGTCGCAGACGTGTGCTCCAACAGCGCAGACACTACATTGAAAAGAAGGCCAGCGTCAGTCAAACGCTGTGGCTGTCAGGAAATATATCACAATACGCAAAACGTACAGATCTCTGGGTCGTCGCTTTGGAAAGCCTCGGTGACCGAGCCACGGCCGAATCCGTTCTGCGCGAGCACATCAATGTCTGGGATTCCTTCGAGCAACAGCTTCACGCACGCCAAGTGTCGGTTCTGCACCGCCCAGTCTGTCACATGACAATGATTACAACAACAGCAGCACGCGCGCGAATTAGAGCACAGCACTTCCTCCATTGTGATGGCGGAGCCAACCAAGCATTATATGTTGAGCAGCTAGCTACTCACGCAGCGGGTAGTTTCCATTCGCATTTGGTACGTGGCGAGCTCCGTGGGCGATCAAGACCTTGACGCAATCAGCGTGGCCGTTCGCGCATGCTGCATATCAACATAAACCAATAGAGAGAGAGAGAGACACACACAGTGCATCAGCACCAAGAGCAGCACCAATACCAACACGTCCAGGCCCACTCGTATTCCGAGTGCATGTGACGCACCCATGTGCAGCGGCGTGTTCTTGGTGTCGTCCTGCACAAAGTTGACGAGCACATCCTTCTTCTCTGGCGTCGCGGCTTCCGCGAGCAGCTCACGGATCTCGTCGTCGTCGCCGAAGCGCGCGCTCGTGAGCACAGACTGCGGGTTCATCGCTTCTCTTTCAATGCTTTCTGTTTGACTTGGATGGCTCCGAACGAACTTCCAAGTCAGTCAAAAGCACCAGGGAGGTTGCGCGAAGGTTGAGCCAAGAAAACTGCGGTTTTCTTGGTGGAAAAACACTTTGGCCAATCATATCACATGTTGCTAATAACATATTGGGTTCTTCAGTTGGGTGAAAGGAGTTATGTCATTAGCAACACAAGGTTTCTCACTGCCAACACCCTCAAGGGCAAATGCATCCCACAGAATAGCTCATTGTCTTCTCGATGACCTTTGTTTGTGGCTCGAAACCCTTGCATCTACATAATGTGGTCTCGTTGGTAAACTCGTAACTTCGGCAGTCGGAGAAAAAAAGATATTCCTGCTGAGGCTTTCAAGTTTACGGTTGTGCAGTGCATGCGGTATGTGAAACCCAGGGACTGGGTTGACATATTTGAGAGTCCCCAAATATGTCCACCTCAACAAGACAGAGTCAAATCAAGAGACGTTATTAGCATCCAATGTTATATGTTAATGGTGCTACTCAAACCGATGGTTAACTCTGTCTACCCTGAGCGTACTCTACGCGCTTTCTTCCAAGAACGGGTAGTCAGTGTAGCCTGCTTCGCCGCCCAGGTAGAAGCTCTTAGTGTTCGGGGTGTTGAACGATGCACCGATCTGCAGACGCTTGACCAGGTCCGGCGTGGTGATGAAGTCGCGACCAAACGCCACGAGGTCGGC